>VDFB02195766.1:0-51484 GCA_007258455.2 Sequoia sempervirens | reverse complement strand
CTTGTGTATACTTGTTGAGAGAAGTTTATTTTTGTGTTTAGGAGTTGGAATGCAAAGAAATGCATAGTGATGGAGCATTCACAATCTAAAATAATGTTGCTAGACAAATAAATGTCTTATTAGCATGGAACATTAATGTGCATTGTGCAATTTTATATTTATCACTATAGAGAAGTGTTTTCATGTGTTTGTTGTTTGTTACCACATGAATATAGTGTAGTAAAAGTGAGAGCTTGACCATTAGAGTGAAGATATAGAAGGTCCATGTTCTTGTAGTATCAATAAGAGCTATAATATTTTGATGTATGTGTGGACATTTCCTACAAGTCTGGATATGCAAAGGATTTCCTTCTATAAGGATGTGGCTAAGGAATAATCAATTGTTCATATTTAGTTTGTTGTAGATATTGTGGCTTGTGCTATGAAAAATATTTCTACCTTAATCTATATATTGTGAATGTTTTTGAATTTAGTGCACAAGAGATGAAAATGGGTGTACAATTGAGAGACATGGATAGAGTGGCATATTTAGGTATTTTACTTAAGAATTGTTGGAAGCTAGCCGTGCTAGTAGTTTGTGGTTAGCTTTGTAATGTGTGTGAATGATATAAATGAATGTACTTTATGGAAACTAAGCTACCTACAATTCAAAAGTATGTGTGTTGGATTGATGTGTGAGTTTCCATTTTTTCAAAGATCCTTAGACTCTAAAATTTTCCTTCTACACGGGATGTTGATATCACTAGCAACTTGATGATGTATAGAGAATTACTAGTTAGCACTAAGGTTCTTTCAAGAAATCATGATCAATGCTCTCCTTAAGAATAGTTAGAACTTTGAGGATAGTAATCCATAAACTAATGGTGTAGAGATATGATGTAAAGAATTCACAATGAGGTGATGTTAAGACTCAAATAATGAGATTCAAAAGCATGTGGTAATGATTAGCACTATTGGAAAAGAGGTTGAGTCATCTCACGTTAGTGGTTCCATCCATCCAAAGAGATTGAGGAATCAATTATTTCATGTAGAAAGGTTGGAAAAGAGTTGTGACTCCTTACAAATTATATTACTCTATGCTTTATTTTTATAGGTAGCAACATCAAGAAAATGAGAGCACTTTGATGCTTGGAACCTAAATGGAGGCGTCTAATGATAAGTAGTATGAGATCAAGCCTTAACTCTTGGGTACCAATAATTTGATTTCTATATAGTTTTGGAGGACAACCTTGTGTGTAGCAACAAGGTTATGGAGTAATGCTAATAGAGATAGGTAAATATATCAATTTGGTATCCATTAAGTGAAAATTTTATAGAAGAAGAAAGCCATGTAAATAGTATGAGGAATGTATTATTTTTCATTCATTGACATTAAATGTGAATATAGATAATTACAGAGGCTCTAGAAGGTAAGGATGTTATATTGATCAATAAAAATAATCCATCTACTTGATTTTCTAGAGCACCCCAAAGTACAACTAGACTAGGTTAAACGATGTGATTGGACTTGCTAGTAGGTAAACTAGTTTACTAATTTTACAATAAGGTAATTTTATTTAATATGTTGTTAGCTAATCTTTCCATAATATGTTGATAAGTTTAATACACATATGGTGTGCTTCCCATCTAGTCGAAGGTTGTTCTAGATGTTAGATATGGTGGTAGTTGGTTGACACAATAATATCGACCAAGATGTTGGAAGAATGAAGAAGAACATCTCATTTTGCAGCTTTTGTGTTGTCATTGATGTCACCATGTTATATGAGTTTCAATTGCAAGGTTTAGTTCGAGCTTGATCTGGTATTTTGGACTAGTATGCAATTACTATCCTCCACTACTTTGGTCCACAAACCTCCACTAATGATTATCATTGCTTGCAGTTTTGGGAAATGGTTTTTGGATGTTGGAAGCTTGTAAGTTCAAAATCTCATGTGCTCAAGTACTTGTATGATGAGTTGGCATTATTTTGTTGTTGCATTTTGCTATTAGATCTATCTTTGGCCAGCCTAATGGATAGTTGGTTATATGATGAATTAATTTTGTGTTACCGATGTATGTGTGACCTATCTTTGGTCCTTGCCGACATGTTGTATTGTGCTACATGTTTGAATTGTTTTTGGAAAGGTTTTGTACATGCTTTAAGTCGATAGTTGATCTTTTTTGTGAATAAGGGTTGCATCCAATTAGGCCAACCTAATTGATGCTTGTAGATGGATCAACTATATATATTGGATAGTTTTGAATTGTGGAAGTGAAGCATTGAAGTGTGCAAAGAAGACAAATATGATGAAGTGTGTAAATTCAGTTTACTGAGCATCAAAGGAACTGAATCAACACTTGTTAGGTGTAACTTTATTAGTTCATTTTTTGGTTGTAAGCCATTTGGTCACTTTATCTTGCTTATCTTTCTAAGTATTCAAACATTGTTGTGAAGAAATTGGATAGATGGAATTACTTTCCTAATTTTAGCTCCACCATTGATGATAAATATGTAAAACCAGCTCTCATTAAAATGCATGATAAATTCTTGTGGACTGACAAACATCATCTTATAACTAAGGAAGCAATTAAGGAAGTTTTTGGACTTTGTGACACCAGACTGGTACCAGTGTTGCAATCTGTGAAGAATGAAGTGGTGATGGAACTCACCAGTGCTACATATGACAAAAGGGCTCTTACTACAAATCCTATTACCAATCCTACTATGAAGTATGTAGCTATAATGATCAGTCACAAGATCTACTTCACTAATAGAGAGAATTATGTATCTACCACAACAATTTACATTGGTTATGATATGTCAGTTAATTGTGCATATTATGATTTGTGTGAACTTCTCTGGCAATAGTTATTTGAGAACCTGAAGATGACAAGGGAGAAGAAATATGCTTTCAAATTTGGTTCCTTGATTGTGTGTTTTCTATTCTATTTCCTTAGGAGATTTCCCGGAAGAGATGATGTGGTGTTTTGGGACACATCCAAACCAGTTGCACATCAAATCTTTGACTATATGCGTAGTTTGGGTGATTTGAAGGCTCAAGATAATTATCTAACAACATTATTTGTTGTGTTCAAGAGCAACATGAATGAAAGAGAGGATTCCAAAGAGAGTTGTTGAAAAATACAAGAATGATATAATATTTCATGTCTCTTCTAATGAGTGCATGATTGAAGCTATTGAACCCCAGACTGTATGGATACAACTATTGGGCTATGAGATTACAGAGGATGAAGCTGAAGGGTATGTGCAATTTTTTTTGAAAATTCCTAAAGATGCCAGTGAGCCTAGAGTTGGTACTTATGCAAAAAATTCTATGGAAGTTCACTTGGAGCATAGGAAGCCTATGATAAGAAAGAATGTAGATAAAAAGCTTAGAGAGGTAGGCTTCATTGATGAGTAGATTGCACAAGGTAGAGCAATGGGAGAGTAGATGGTTGGAGAATCATCAAGACCAAGGAGATTCGACATGACTACTCCTTCAAAACTAGTCGTAGCCCCTGCAGTGAAGGTTGAGCCCAGTTCCTCTGGTAAAGGTAAAGGGTCAGATCCTTCCAGACCTAATACAAGATCTAGTAAGAGGAAAGAGACTCCTCTGGTGGCACCAATAAAGAGAGGAAAGAAAGAAAAAGCTACTAGAGAAAAGAATCTTAGCATCACTAAAGAACAAGAGGAAGAGGAGGAAGACCCTACAACAAAATTGGTAAGAAGGAGAAGATGAAGCATGTCCTCCGGTGAAGGTGCTTCTCAGGAAGCAAGTGCTGGAAGTAAGAGATTTCAATATGTATCGTCCTCCAAAGAAGATGAAAAATAGGATTTTGGTGTTCATGTGCACACCAAACCAAAATCAAAGAAGGTAAAAGTGTCAAAAGAAGCCTCTCCGGACTAGGAAGAACATTAAGCATTTTCGATAAGACCTAGTTCTCCCCTTAGATTGGAAGCTTTGTTTAATAGCTTGATACACTTTGAAGATATGTTGCATCCTACTACAAAAATTTATGATCAAGTAGGTAGAGAGGATAGAAAAAAATTGATTTTAGCTATTATTCAATATGTGATCACTTTGGAAGTTAGTTGGGATTATGTGAAGAACAATGTACCTAAAAAATTATGGGAAGCCCTAATGAAAAGGAGATCAGGGGTTGTTGATTTAGAAGAGAAGATAAGAAATGATGCTTTTGAGAAACTTGGGTCCTCTTTTACCCTAAATGATTTGGAAACCTTGAAGAAGGTTTGTTCAAAGATGTTACAGATGAAGAAACGAGTGAACACTTTAATGCCAAATGACAAGAAGAAAATAAAGAAGATAAGGAAAGAGACTATAGAAGTCATCAAGGGTATGGCTGAAAAATATGGTATGTTTGGTGCACTCCCATTCGGTTTTGCACCCAAATCAAGAGAAGTTATTGTAGAAGTTAAGGAAGACATTCCTTCTAGTACAGGTGATACAAACATTCATTTGGAAACAAATGATGTGGATATCCCTTCGGATACAGGTATTGCAAATGATCCTCTAGAAATGGAGAAGCAAATGTTGAAGATGTCGATCCAGAGAAACATGATGTTGTCCCTCTGGAGCATGTTGAAGAAGAAAAGGATAAAGATGAAGGTGATAAAGATAATGTTGAAGAGAACAAGATAAAGATGAAGGTGAAGGAAATGAAGAAGAAGGGAATAGATTGAAAAATGAAAAAGAAGAAGAAGAAGAAGAGAAGAAAGAGGAAAAATAAAAAGGAGAAGAAGAAGAGAAAATGGGAGAACCTGTCGGGAAGAATGAAGAAGATCAAAGGTAGGTTGTAGAATCTCAGAGGTCCCCTGGAGAATCCTCCTCTGGTGATAATGTTTTGAAAGGCTTGCTATCCAAGCAAATTAGGTTCCAGCCAGTGATTCCTCCAGAACTTCTACAACTCCCCATGATTCAAAGAAGTGTGGACTTCGATAAAATTTCTCTTGTTCATAAATTGGTGTTAGGAGATGCATTGCATGCATCCAAAAGAAGAGAAATTCTGGAAACACATCAGAAAGGAATATAGCTTATTGATGATGCTCTCAAAGAATTGCAAGAGGCCACATCCAATAAATCAATGGATACATCTCTCACTCTAGTAGAGAATCTAAAACTTCTATTGGACTCGTTTAAAGAGTATGCCTCCAAACTAGGTGAGAAGACAAAGCAAGAGGTTGAGGAAAAGTTGGCAGAGAAAAGACTTTTGGCACTTCATGAAAAGTGTGCTCGAGCACACACCAATGTTGAAAAGAATCTAGAAGTTGTACAAGCCTGTGAATCTAAAGCAAATGTTGTATTTGCTTACTACATAAAGTGGTTGGATGCCACTCAGAATATTAAAGATCTTATAGACTCCATTGAGTCCTAGTTGTTTGTTGTCTCTAGTCCCTACAATGCATCCAAAGATAGAGAAAAAACAAACTGGAATGCCATCTCTACTCACAAAGAAAAAATATTTATTCTACAAAAGCAGAAGGAAGATATCATCAGAAGATTCGGTTAGTTAGGCGACCTAGTGAGAATGGAGTACACTCTAGTTGTCAATGCTTTAGAAAATGCAAAGAAATTAGAAAAGATCAATCTAACTCCAGGTACTTTAGGTGATGCAAAGGAAATTCTGGTGGAATTGGAATCCCTGAACATAATGTTGTTGTCTGCTAAAAGAGTTGGGAGAATGGAAAGGAAACTTGGCATGGTATTCTTAAGGAGCTCCAAGGTTCGCCATCCTTCGGGTAATGTTTTTCAATTTTCATATTTTTTTTGGACCACCCTTTTTTCTTGATGTCAAAGGGGGGGAGAATATCATAAGAAGTTTGTAGGGGGGAGAATATTGTGAAGAGGAAAGGGAAAGAGTGTATTGTACATAGGAAGTTTTGTAAATCTTTGGCACATGTTGCCATCAATGACAAAGGGGCAAATTTTTGGAAGAATGAAGAACATCTCATTTTGTAGCTTTTGTGTTGTCATTGATGTCACCATATTATATAAGTTGCAACTGTAAGGTCTAGTTTGGGCTTGATTTGGTATTCTAGATCGGTATCTAAACCGGTATGCAATTACTATCCTCTGGTATTTTGTTCCGCAAACCTCCGCTGATGATTATCATTTCTTGCAATTTTGGGACATGGTTTTTGGATGTTGGAAGCTTGTGAGTTTAGAATCTAATGTGCTCAAGTGCTTGTATGATGAGTTGGCATCATTCTGTTGTTGCATTTTTCTATTAGATCTATCTTTGACCAACCTAATGAATAGTTGGTGATATGGTGAATTAATTTTGTGTTGTAGATGTATGTGTGACCCATCTTTGGTCCATGCCGACATGTTGTAGTGTGCTACATGTTTGAATTGTTTTGGAAAGGTTTTGTACATGCTTGAAGCCGATAGTTGATCTTTTTGGTGAATAAGGGTTGCATCCAATTAGGCCGACCTAATTGATGCTTGCGAATGGATCAACTATATATATTGGATAGTTTTGAGATTGTGGAAGTGAAGCATTGAAGTGTGCAAATAATACAAGTATGATGAAGTGTGTAAAGTCAGTTTACTACTCGCATCAAAAGAACTGAATCAACACTTGTTAGGTGTAACTTTATCAGTTCATTTTCTAGTTGTAAGCCATTTTGTTACTGTAACTTTTGTAGGCAGTGAGCCTCCCATTTTGGATAGTGAGTCCTGGTAGTGAGCCGCCCTTTTGTAATATTTTATAACAGGTTATACTGTATTGTGAGCTAATCCTCACCATGGTTTTTTCCATTTTGGGTTTTCCACGTAAAAATCTTGGTCTTCATGTGTTGTGTGTTTTTATGTTCTGTTAATGCTCTTCCTTCACCCCCCCCTCCCCCTCTCAGTATCTTGGGTATTCAACACAAGAATGATGATGTGTTGATGCATATGAAGCCAAAATAAATGTATTGTTGTAGGTTCTTGTGTTGCTAATAAATAGGTCATGCAAAATGTAAAATGGATTGTAGGAGCTAGAAATGTTGATGTTGAAGCTTAAGTGTAGACTAAAATTTGTTCAATGTGACTGAAGAGTGTGTGCACAGTTTTGTTGTGTTATTTTGTTGGATTCAATACTTGCATAGATGTGTGTGAAGCCATTTGTTATAGTGTCTCATCCATGCATTGAGCATATTTGCACAATATTGTGCATGCAAGGAAATATTGCAACAACATGAGACAAGTTGGTGTTGAACCAATGCACAAAAGCGTGAGTTGCATGGAATCGTGCATAGATCAAGGAATGTTCGATTTTCAACACTAACAAAATCTAGTATGAAAAAGTTACAATATTTGAAGTTACTGACTAATTTTTGAATTAAAAGGTGTGAAAACTTTAGGTAAGAATTGTACAAGTACTAAAGAACATAGTGATTTTTTTATTTGTGAGATTTCTTATGCATGTATTGAAAAATCATAGGTGGTATGGGATTTTAAAGTTTGAAAAAGACATTGTCTAAGGGAATCTAAACTCTCTAAATTAGCAATAGCCCTTGAAGGTGAAATGAAAACATTGTCAATGGCATTGAGTGGCAAGTAGTTTCTAGATGACTCGGAAAGCTACCTAAATTTCTTGAAAAATAATTGAGCAAGTTAATAAATACTTTTTCACTATAGCTCAAGAGGTTGGTGTTAGATATTACATTGTAAATCATTTATGGACCATCATCATCTATATGTGGAGCAATCACTCTAACGATAAGGTACAAAAAGTAAACATGATAATGACCATTTTAGCATTATTTAGGACTTTTAACTCAACTAGACATAACATTGTTACATAAAAAAACTTCAATCGAAAAATTGGTTGTCTAATTGTTCAAATCATTAATCAATGATGACGAGTAAACTTAAAATTTGAGTTAAATTGTAATCTAAGATACTTCCACAATAAGACATAAATGTATCAAATCATTCAACATAAATCAATAATATATCAATAAAATCACAATTATTACAAGCTCTAACAACTAAAATCTTGTCATTAATCTATAAAATCCAGTAATGGCAAGGACTAAAAATATGATTGTCTTTTTGGTGGCCAACATACCCCATCTCTTCAAATTTGCAGGGATTATGTTAAGATATCCATGTTCCCTCTAAGGCCCCCAAATCAATCCACTTTGATTGAGTTAGTTATGACATGGCGTACTATTTTTTTGTGGGCATAGAGACAATAATCTTCAAGGGTAAAGATAATAAAATTGTGACCAAATATTCGGCTAAAGTACCTTTTTTTTGGGGATAAGATTAAAATAAAATTAGATGGGATGGAGCACGTGCTGAAAAGAATGCAGTGAAATATGATCATTGTTACTCACTTAGTAAGATAAGAATGAGAGAATATATGTTTTGGATTTGTCCTTAGATTTTGTATTTTGTACCAGCTAATAAGAATATTTCGTTTTGTCCTTTAATTTTTGTATCACCATCGAATCAAATCTCACAAGGTGGTGAAAGATTTAACCTATCTCAACATGGCATTTGAGCTTTTATCTACTATATGGATATTAATGGTTAAATTTGTATATTTTTATTTAGTTTTTAAATAGAATTTATATTATAATAATATATAGTTAAGTGATATATTTTTATATTAGTTTTGTTTATATTTTGATTTACATTTTTATTATATTTTATGTACTAGTTATTTGTATTTATTTCAATATATTTGTTTTTTGTTTTGAGATTATTATTTCTTTGTAGATGTTTGATTATGTAACATTCGAATTAATTTTGTAGTTCAAAATTCAAATTTTAAAGCTTTCGCTCTTTTTCATTAATTACTCTGAGTTGATCTAACACACATTTGTGTAGCATGTTATATATTGATGCTTAAAGATATTTGAAGTGTCATTAATGTGCAGTTGGACATAAGGTCCAACAAGGAGGAACTATTGCTATACACTTCATTTTCTAGAGGGACAAAGAATTAAAATCTATTTCATTGCATGTAAGTCATTTGCATGCTTATTTATGTTGTCTTTAAATATTCACATAGAGTTGAAACACCAATTGAACTAGGGATCTAACTTAGGAGGTCTTGACCCTAGTGATATAAAAGACTCTTTTAAGGTGTTTACTAACACATTAGATATTAAATATCAGAGCAAGCAAGATTTAAGAGACTACATTTTACTAGTTCATATCTATAGTAGTCAAGATTAAACTAGCAATACTCAAGAGTTGCCCTTAGATTTATTTGCACATATTCATGATCCAAAACATTCATTAATCAAAAAACATAATTTTCAAAATAGTGATGAGTTGATTATGTGCATCATTGACATTATATCCACAATATAAATATCTAATTCCTCTCATTTCATTATCATTCACTAATGCTCATTTTATCAACCTAACTCTAAATTTAATTTAATTAATTATATAATATTGATTGCATCTATTTATTAACCTAGATTAAACTTATTTATAAGCATAGTATAATTTATTTCATTCCAAGTTGTTTAAAGAGTTTTGTAATTTAGAAAGCATTTATGATTTATTAAATATTTTTTAATGAGATAAATGTTGCTAAGTTATGTTGTTGGTAAATTTGATTGTCAAATTGTTGAAGGAAGGAAAAGTAAAAAATAAATGGTGTTCATAGTAAAAGTTGTTGGTGTCATGTAATTATTTACATATTCATCTAACTCAACCAATTTCACTATAAAGGTCATGTAACTAGTCATTTTAAAATATTCTATTTCCTTAATCCTTCACTTATCATTTTCATCTTAATGATAAATTGTAGAATACTAATCCAAAATATTTTACAAAATTATTTCTAAAATTATTTTACTATATTCTTTAGTTTAATAATATTAAAAATAATTGACCAAACTAAAATTTATTCAAATTTTGTTTAACTCATTATTTCTAAAATTTGTACACAACAAATAGACACTCAAAGAACCTTAGTTAATTTACTCATCTTCTCTTTAATAATATAATTATGACTCACAAATAAAAATTCAAAAGTGTGTAACCATAGAGTTTTTTCCTTCTCCAAGCTTCTTTAGATATAAGACACAAGTAATTCTAGTAATAGGATGATCATCCTATCAAGGCTTAATTTGATGGTTGTGTGACCATATTTAATCATGAGATTCTCCTTGTAATAATAATCATGTCGCTTGAAATAGAAGAGATATAACACAAGAATATATTGAAAGAGTACTTATAATGGGAATTACTAAAGTGTGTTAAAATATGTCATCTTTGGTCAACTATGAATAGTTGAGTGTGAGGAACATTTCATGCATGTACGAAAATAATTCAAACTTAAATGCATGTAGTGGGACAGTTAGATTTGGGTCCTGGTATTACAAACCACTTGGCTTCCTTTTCCTTATAAAACAAGCATATGTCATTGTGTTTGGACAAAGTTTTCTTGATGATAGGTACATGCTATCAAAATTAGATCAAGCACAAGATTGAAGATATTGAATCAACACAAGAGAAATATTTTTGTATTATAAACAACCTATTTGTTAATATATCCAATGTACTATATTTTGTCGCATTTTATTCCAAAAGTGTTTCTCAGTGTATATCTTGTGTTGACATTATGAATGTCACTATTTTATTTTATTATATTTTGGATCATGTAATATATTTAACATAACTTCTCATGTATTGATTATTAGCATTTCCTTTCAAAGTTGTATATGTATATGTGTATATATGTATATTTATATATGACATACATGTATATATGCATGTATATATGTATATAGATATACATATATATGTACGTGTGTATACATATGTATATGTATGTACATTTATTTATATATTCTTGATTATTTCTTCTTTTAATGTACTCAATCAAAAGGTTGCTCTTTGAAGTGTTAGGAATGTGAATGATAAATGAATGCACATTAAATGGTTTTAAAAACCAATACATAACAACTAATCATGCAAATGCGTATTTAGTCAATTCATAATAAGTGGTAAAATAGGCAATAATTGAAAATTTTTTGAATTTAAAATTTCAAGGGTTAGATTTAGAAATGTGGGACCAATCCCATGTGATTGACTTAGACAAAAAGATGCTAATATTGAAATGTGTAATGAATGAATGAGCGAATGAGTGAAAGTACATACATAGGTATATTCAATGACAGATATATAAAAATAAGTATAGATAAGATATAATATATAGAAATATATGAACTTAGAAAAAGATAATAATGTACAAAATAAATTCAACTTTATGCAAAATTAATCTATTTATCAATTATATTATATAAAGATATTATCTCAAAATCGAAAATTAAATTGAAATTGATATAATTTCATCATAAAATCATATGCTTACATTTCGAAAAAGAAAACAAAACGTTTTCGATACGAAATTTAAATTTATTTTCAATAAGATAAACATTTTCACTTCATCTCATGTCACCATGACGACTTTTTCACTCCACCTTTCCATAAACTTCACATATTCCTTACTCCTCCAAAAAGCAAAGAACAGAAAAAGTGGCCATTTTTGTCCTTACTTCCTATACAAGAGGAAGGTTGACGATTGCTAAATTAAGCTCAAAGATTCTCAATTGATTTTGTGAGAGAAAAAATGCAATATAATCATATGAATGACCAATAATCTTTGGACGACATAATAGTGGTCACATCTTATAATTTAAGTAGATTTAAAAAGTTATTTTCAAAGGATTTTTGTTACCTAACTGCACTCTCAAATGTCACCAAATTTGGTGGCATTCACATTCAGTAGTGGTTGGTTGAATTGCTGAATTTTTTGGACACTTAATAATTGTCCAATGTTAAGAACTCAAAGCAATGTAATTAATTTCCAAATATGGAAAGTAATTTGTCGGGGAATCTTCCTCTTTCAGTCACTTTCATGGCGATGAAGAAAATGAAAGCCAATCAACCAAAAATGCGCACGTACAAATATGAAATACCCACACAAAAAGAGTGGACGTGACACGGCTCACGTGGCACTTGTTGCCTCGGAAAAACAAAAAGATAAAGGAAAAAGGACTTAATGGTGGAAATTAAAGGTTTCTGAAATGGACATTACAATTTTAGGTTTTTGTCTTGTTAGTCCTTTTGTGCGAGGGCAATTATTGTAATCAATATAGATAAATTATGTTTCATGTCAATGGAAAATATCTTGTACAACAAAAGTAATGTTTATCTTAAATCTAATTGGTTCATAAATTTAATGTTTTTGTTATTTTATTCAAATTTCAATTCTAGTAAAAGTCTATGACTAGTTAACATGATATTGATGGTGGGTGAAATAACTCTATCATAAGGAATATTAAGAATATTTTTAATGGAGTTACACAAGAAAATGGGTGAGTGGAAACATTAGGGTTTGAAATTGATTGCTTTAGAAAGATGATAGGGGAGATTATGGAGTAGAGTTGTTTAGGGGTGCATTTTAAGAATTGGGTCTTATTTTTTGGGAATTTGAAATGGTTAATTTGTTGATGGGTGTTTACTAATTGTTCAATAAATTTTAAGTTTTCATTGTTTATTATTTATTTATTTTTTGGGTTTTCAATAATGTCTTCAAAATATAAAAGATTATTGACATATATCAATGATAGAGCTTTTTTATTTGTTTATTTTTTTCTTGTTTGTTTCAAAAAGAAAGGATGGGTAAATAAATACAAACATACATTCATGGTTTTTTTTTCAAGCAAAGAGACAAATACAAAAACCATGGTGGATTCCAACCATGTCACAACCAAATAGAGAAGTGGGACAAGATTTAAAAAAAATAAAATTGGTGGAATGTGGTGCCCTATTAATTTTTTGTTTTGTTTTTTAATTCTTGACAACAAATTTTGAGCTAGCACCTTGCATACTTTCACCTATGACAAATGGTGGAATGATACAATTAAATGCTACTACAAGTTCCTAAGAACTTATAGGAAGATGTATAGAAAGAGATATAAGATAGAAAAACATTAAAAAATCAATTAGAAAAAGAAAAAACAAGGCTCTTCTAGTTTCAACAACTATTAGTAGTTCCTTGCAACAAATGGTTGCTTCTACTAAATTTAACATTTAAAAAAAGAAATCAAAGGAATCCAATTAAGAGTCAAGTTGCATTAGATGAATAGAGGAGATATGATAACCAAATCATTCTTCAATTATCTCATGCTCATTATCAAGATAAAATAATCTCTATTAATGATCAAGTGGGGCAAACCTATGACAACCTAGATGATATTAAATTAAATTTTCCAACATTACAAACAATTGTTTATTGACTTAGTTAAAGGAGTCCACTTCAAGATATAGTTGTGGCACTATAGGCACTTACATACTCGATAAGATTGATCTCAACCAATAGATATACATAGACTATATGTTCACCCTCAAGAAGTTTGATGCTTCTTTGGAGGATATGACTAACCCTATAAGCCATGGTTTACTTATAGAATTTTACATACCTATGTGACCATTCATTAAGAAGGACTTTTATGAAGTTGACAAAGAATATTTAACAAAGAAATCTATTGATCCTTTAACTAAAAGACAAAAAGTTATTCTCAAGAAAAATAAAATAAAATCAATATCTTATGATAGAGACCAATTATTCTTCTTAATAACTCCTACAAAATTATAGCTAAAACCATAGCTTAAAAAATTAGGCACAATTCAAAAAATTATAAGACCTACTAAAAAAAAAAAGGTGAGTTTTTAGAAGGGAGATCTATATTAAAGAACTTGGTGAGTTTCTCCAAACCACCATACAATTGCAATCACATAAACCCTTGTCTCATTTATCTCCTGCGCTATGTGGTTCTCCTTGAAAAAAAACAAAAACACAAAATTGAAAAATAAAGAAAAACAAGAAAAGCGAATGGCAAACAGGATGTATACCTGGTGGACAATGTGATGGATATACACATGGGGAACATATGCATGCATGATACAAAATGGATATACATTGTGTATATCCCAAGAATATTCCAAGACAAAAACCCAGCAAGTAAATCTGAGAACTAAATGAATTACAATGCGTAATATTTGTTTTGATCCAAGTGGGCCGGTGGTCTCCCTTGTTTTTCTTATCTTATCTTGAAGTTTGAACTTGTCCTTGTCCATGGCTGCTACTTCACCTAACTATTCCCTTTTTCTTTCCTTTACTCTTCAATCTTTCTCACCCACCTGTATTTCCTTGAATCCCAAATAATATAAAAGAAAATTTGGATCTCATCATGACTGAAAGCTAGGAGCCAAACATTGATAGCTAAGGTGGAGTGCATTTAGCGCTAACAATAAACTATGGGAAAATAAGATAGATATTATTGTGTGGAAGCCGCCTCCCATCCTAATCCAAATTTCCCCACATTAAACAATTTGAACCCACGTGAACAAATATAATCCTGTTTTTATTAGAAAAATATTCTTATTTAAATGCCACTAGACGAAAAAGGAATAGTAAGGAAGTGCCACTTGTTATAATATTCCTCAACGTGGACAAAGACAGAGATAAGATTTGGATGCTTTTGTTTTTTAAGGGCCGTTCAATAATGAATGATTTAACAAAGTCATAATTAAAAATACTTAGGTAGATATCAAGTCGCAAGAAAAGGACAAAATCACAAGGAAGTCCATAAAAGTTATGTGGACAGGTGGACGGTAGCAGAGATGGTTTTGTAAAAGAGTTTGAGCTTTCAAGTTAGCCAATTTCTATGCCAACTCTCTTTTTTTTATGGAGAAGATTAGCTCCACCAGTAGTCTTTAAGTTTGTGTAGGATTTGAATTGCTTTGATGGAGGTGGTCAAAACAGATGTGAACATAAAAGATTATGGGCAAAAGTTTATCTTATAATTAATTAATTTGCAGGGCTTCGGTCCAAGCTTGCATGGATAGTGGAGGAGGTTTAAGTCGTAGGTTTGTTCACCATGGTCTTGGGTTTGACTCTGAGGTCCAAATTTAAGCGATGCACCTATATAGCAAGCGCGCTTGTGCATCCTAAGGGGACTAGTCTCGCCTCAGCTTGCCCCTTCATGTCCCCAACTTGGCAGTCTATAAGCCCAAGGCAAGGTCGAGTTGGGTGTTGGGTTGGGTCATAGGGATACCCCCTGGTAAAAAAAACCCAAAAAATTAATTAATTAATTTGTACATATTTATTTATGGTTTAAAAGGTTTTAAGTTGTATGTTTAGAGTTTTGTTTTTAAAGGTATCATTTCAATCATTATATACAAATCAAATATCATGAAGAACATTTAATTTAAATAAGGTAATATATTTGCATGTCTATTATAATACTTGCAGATATCAAAAGTTAAATTTCACTTAAGATAGAATCATGTGTGATTATTTTCATAGTGTCACAAAGTTTCTTGACAAGGGGACGTGTTTCGAGGATGGGGAGACCAAGGGACTAAGTTTGGGGATGGTGGGGGGACAATGGCAAGGGTGGGGGGAGGCAATGATGTAAATACATATAGTACTTGAAAAAATAATTATAAGATGTATAATGAATAATATTGGAATTACAAATTAAACTTTGACATACTAGTAAATTGCTAAATAGTATTTAGACGTAAGCACATTGCAATGATTGCACTAAACATTTGAATTTTGAATTTTGAAGTGAACATTAACAATGAAAACGTTGAATTCAAAATTTCATAATGATGCTTACAATAACAAATGTTCAAAATGACAATCACTTGAAGTGATGACTTTAATCATCTCCATACTCCTCATCACTAGAACTACTAGACTCCACATGTTTAAGCTCTTCCAAACCAATATCAACCAACCCTATATGTGTAGCATCATCATCAACCCATTCTAGCTCCTCCAATTCTATATCCTATTGTGATGTTGGACTCTTGTTGCAAGTAAGTGTGTTGCAAACAATGATAGACAAGACACTATGTACAACCATAAGCTTGTTTTCCCTTGTAGAGATAAGAATGTTCCTCTTAATAGAGTGGATAAATCTATAAGTTGACTAGTTCCTCTAAATAGTAAAAGAACTAAAAACTTGGGATAGAAAAAAAATGGCTAGAGAGGTAGTAAAAGAAGTAGGCACATGCATTGTCCACCATAAAATTGGGTCCTCATATGCCATAGTCTCCTTATCTATCTTGGCCTCCTCATAAATAACCCCTAAGAGTGAAAATTTGTATCCATTTAGTATGGATGATGCTGGCCTTTATAGAATCATACATCTTTTGGATAGCCTTCATGAACCTTTCCTTCACTTCAACATCAATGTATAGGTGTAATTCTACTAGGCCTTTGCACATACCACTTCAACTTCAATGCATAGGCAACCATGTGCAAGGGAGTTTTGAGCTTCTTCCATCTATGATGAATGATTGGTTGGATTTGTTGATTGTAAAATTACAATGTGGGTCCTTCTATCACACAACCTTCATTTGGTCAAACATAATACCAATGTGTGCTCATACACCTCTCTAAGGCTAGGTGCATTGGAATCCCCATAATTAATCACCCTAAAGACTTAAGTTAATGATGGAGACTTTATTTTTCATCACCCCAAAAAATGTTACTCTTCATTACATCCTTTACCCCTTTTCCTTCCTTTGTCTTGAACTTAGGTCATTGATTCTATTCTACTATCATAGCCATTAGTTGCAATATCTCTTACAAATAAAGCATTCTCTCCAAGAGAATGAAATATGATGCATATATAATCTCTTTAAATTTCAAGAATTCCTTCTTACAGAAGGTCCTAAAGAGTGCATGTGAAGTGTGGTGGTTGCAAATAAACATCTACACATCTCTAGCATCATTAACAACTCTTTTGATCTAATCAATTTTTCCCATATCATTGAGAATATTATCATGAAATGCACACAACAAGGATTCAACCAAATATATACATAAGCTACCTAAATTAACTACCCTATATCTTTGTGCACATGGGCTACATTTTTCACAACTTGGACCATATTTTGTGGCCCAAACTCCTCTATAGCATCTTTAGGGATCTAAAATTGAAATTCAACATCCTTGTGATAACCTTAAAAAATCAACAAACCTATGAAATTAAGGGCCCTTTGGACATGTAACCATGATAATGATGAGTGGATGATGCCTAATTCCCATCCACCCATCCATGACTATTTTTCATCCAATTGTGACCTAATATTCCTTCATTTTCTTCATTAAACTATTGATCTTGGAATAATTCTTATGGTTGGTATGAGTTTTCCACTGGCCATGAAGTTGTAAAGTGCAATTTTTCGGTTAAAATGTGTGTTTTTCTTATGGAAAAGATTGTGGTCCTTAATTTAGTCTTTCATAGTGGCACATATGATGGCCATGACCTTTCTATCTTTGCTACAACATCCTTATAATAAGGAGAGAAAGCCACATGGAATGCAGTATCATTAGAAATGGAATTTTCAAATAGAATCCTTTGCCTTATCCTTCAATTACACATTGAATAAGTCTACTAGTAGGTTTGGAGCATCACTTTCCACCTTGAGTTTTCTCTTAGCCTCTAATACCCCTAAACTAGATTAAATTGGAATATGTGTAACTAGCCTTTTTAAAGTATTAGAAGTAGAACCCTATCTCTAATGACCCCTTTCCCTTGGTGACAAAGGAGTAAATCTAGGTTCATTTTCCTAACTTATCTTAGCCCTATATTTGAGATTTTTTACTAGCTAGATCACATACTTCTACATATTTTCCCTGTGTATGAAGGAGGTGGGTATTAACTCTAGTAATATTGCCTTAAAATTCAAGCTTACAAAAGTGGCACTTCGACAACCTAGTGCCCGTAGATTCCTTGGGATTTGTTTGTAACTTTGTCGTAAGTTGTTTTAGAGGGGGACTTACCTGATCAAAGGGACCTTTAGCATATTTTTACATTGTTTTGGAAGGGAAATTAACATTTTCATTTCCAATGGAACTAGTGGATTCAACCCTCTTTGATTTTCTACTTTTATCAAGTGCATAATTGGAATCAATCTCACTTTCAACTTCTTCAATCTCTTAAGACCCAAACTCATCCTCACTCATGATTTGAGAATTCATACTCAAAGTGACACTATAGTAAAGGATATAAAATTTATAAGTTTATAATTTTTTAAATTGAAATTGAAATTATGAATGATGCAAGGAATTAAGACAAGGATTTTCTTTTTGTTCTTCTTACTTCAAGTCACATGAAGTGTGAAAGTAGAGGATACACAAATAGGATTTTTTTCTTAACCTTTGTCAAACAAAGATTTCACTTTTTTTATTCTTACTTCAGGTTGCACAAAGTGAAGAAGTAGAGGATACACAAAAGCTATAATCCTAATTTGACAAAATGTAAATTTTGAACATCTAAAACATAAAAAATAAAAATATTGCAACTTATTGTTTAAAAAAATTGATCATTATTCATTTGAAAAACTAAAATAATGAATTTATTTTTTAAAAAAAATGTAAATTGTAAGTCTCTAAATTAATTACTAAATTTCTCAAATAAAATTAGTGATTTATCATTACTAATTTAAATTGAACAATGCAAATATGAATGTGGATAAAGGGAAACCATTGATGTGAGTAGAGAAACCATTGAGAAAAATGAAAAATACCAAGCACATGGCAAGACAACCAAATCTTAGGTTGACTAAGTTTCTTTTAGATGGACTTATCTATAAAGAAGTAACTTCTAAGTAAAAGTAACAGTTTGGCTTTTGATTTTGATTTACTTAAAGAAGATGAAATTATATTAGTTGGTGGGTATAATATAAAGAAGAATTTAAAGGATATGATCTCAAAGGATAATTTAAAAAAGGATACCGTATATGGACCACCATGATAAAGTTTGACAACATATCCTCTTCCCTTATTTCCTTTTGAAATCTCAATTTTTCATGAGTAAATTAAGGAAATATTTGAGGCATTGCTAACTTGGAAAATATGCCTCTACAATACCTATGTATAGGGGCTAAGTTGATTGCATAAGATGTGGTAAATTTCATAGCTTACAAGGATAAATCTTCTTTTCAATAGCCACAATCACCTCAACCTAAGGCTTCAAGTGAATAACAGTGAGATAAAAGAACGCCACAAAGTTGAAGACTTTCTTTTTCACAGTGTTATTAATTTATTAAAATTATACATTAAGTCATTTTAATATGACTTAAACATAGTGAATTTATGTTTATAACTTAAGGTTAGAAAAAGTAACGAATTAAAAATAAATTCTATATTAGAAGATAAAAATTTCAAGAAACAATTATAAAGGAGTTACAAAATAAAATGTTATATATATAAGATCATTTTGTAAAGGAATTGATATTTTTATTGATATTTTTTTATTCTCACACATTGCATATGAATATGAAGAGTCTTAGAGCTCTTTCATTTTGAATCCAATAAAAAATGATATTGCTAGTCTATGAGCCTATGCATTAGTTCTTTATATTGCAATTGTTTTAATATTTCATTTGTAACCATTCTCTAATATATTTCTTGTACGTGGTGGATGAAATAATGTAAGGAAGCTAAGGTAGCAGAACAACTTCCTACACTAATCTTGAGAGGAGAATAATGCAAAATTTTTACAGATCTTTAACAGTTACATAAACTTAAATAGAAATAAACACAAATATCATACATACCACAACACAATGATTTACATGGGGAAAACCCTTTCAAGAGAAAAACCTCACACTCCAAAAGCTGCTCAATATATTATTCATAAATCACATATAACAATATACTTGGAGAGCAAGCTTCTCACAGGAGTATCACCAACTAGAGATCTAAAGGTAACATAGTCGCTATCAGACTCTCAGAATACATCACAATACATAGCTATAATACAATGCCCTCATAAAATAGGGTTGCCTTCTAGGTTAAGTAAAGCCAACAAAATATTGACCGTTAGATATGAAACCTAATGACGAATGATTTAGATTTACAATAATAAAATATACATAAAATGTTGCCAAGGGCGCTACCCCCGGACCCCCAGCTGGGGGGGATGAGCCCCCTTGAACCCTCACAGGGGTACCCCTCCTACAACCCCCCCGCGCTGATGTATCAATAGTAATTTATGTATTTGCAAGGTTGAGACATGTTTTCTCAACAAATAATTCTTATTCAAACATACACATTTTTCTAGATAATCTTGGATATGATTAATGGTTATTTTTTTATTAACGAGTCTTAAAGCCTTTATTGGATGAATCTTATTTATTTCAAATAAAAATATTATTACAAACCCCTATTTACATGTCTTTCCTCAAAATAATATTTTAGGAGAAGTAGATCTTTGTGTTTATTTCTTTTCAATTTCTAAATTTTACTTTTTTTATTATTGAAAAAATAGATTTTTGGCCTCACATTAGTCATACCTAGGGTTTTCTTTCTTTCCTTTAGTTTTAATTTGTGCACTGTAGAGGAAGAGATTCACTACTCCTGAGTCTCTATGATAGAGAAGAGTCTACAGATAGTGAATGGTCCTCAACTACCTCAAAGGCTAAGCTAGGTGACAGGAGACAACTAAGGGGAGTTTTTTGCAATACTTTATGTTTTATGGCTGATTTTAGGAAAAGGACTTCATAATCTGAAAGAGCAGGCCTGAAAGGTCTTAGGAGCAAGTTGACTAGCTCTTGGCCAGAGGATGACAACACAACACATAGACATCCCCACGACACATTGTGGTCTCGTAGGAACCAAAAATGTCTAGCAAGCCTACAAAAACACATAGAGCCTACTGTATACACCTAAAATCGACCAAGACAATTAATTAATTAAATACTAGTTATTTAATTAATGAACCCCTTTTATTTCATCTACTTATAAATAAATTCTCAATTAAATACTAGTTAACATTTGCATCATACACTTTTCTAAATTCTTCATCTTAAACCACATTCTTCTAAATTTAATTAAATAAACAAATGTCTATAGTTTGTTTTTATTTAATTAAATATCTTCTCACTAAGTTTGAATAATTTCAAATTCAAATTTAGTCACATGTCTACAACACTTTTTGGCCACATCATCAAGTGTCACATGTATTTAAATATGACTAATATTTAAATGACATTATTTTCAACCAATTCCAAAACACACTTTTGACACTTGGCTTTCTCACACATTTGATTCTCTCATACATTTGGCATGTTTCCTTTGGTCAAGGGAACATCCTCCATGATTCTTTCATCTCCACCATTCATCTCCACCGTTCATCTCTCATGTTTGAATCTTGATCGTTGATTGTTGCCACATCATAAGATGCTTTGGAAATCCTATAAATACAACCTCTTGCTACAACATTTTACATCACATCTTGGAGCAAACTTATTATGTAGGAATAACATTGCAGCATTTGGAGCATTTAGAGTTTGAGTTTAGAGTATTTAGCATTTATCATTTGAGCATTGTAGTATCATGTTAATTTAGAATCATGTATGAATTCATAGTTGCATTTTAGTTACCATCTTAGCTTGTATACAACATTTGCATCATATAATCTAGTATTATTATCCATTGTCAATATCACCATTAGCATTTGCATCATACAATATCATGTAGGAACTTGGATTTCTTGCATTATACAACATCTCGTTTCTTAGGTTGTCATCTAAACCAGTCATAGTGCACATATAAAATCTGTGAGCACTAATTATTTAAAGGATCCTTAAGAATGGAGAACAATGGAACAATTTTAGAGATTTGTTTTGTTTTAACTTGGTTAATTATGTCATTCAAATCTTTAATGTAATACGTCTCATTGATGTTTGTGTGTTTTATTATTGATTTGCTAACTCTCCCACAATTTCACACACAAAAATTGGCGCCCACCGTGGGCTTAACCCCATTTTAATGATTTTCTGGAAAAGTTTGTGTAAACAGGCTGGACGTGACCTTTTAGCATGATCGTGAGTTCTTTTGATGCATACGACAAATCTTTTAGTGCATACGACAAATCTTTCAGCGCATTCGATTTATGTTATAGTGCATACAACAAATCTTTCAGCGCATTTGGGGTTTGTTACAACGCATACGACAAATATTTCGACACATCTAGCAACTATTTTAGTGCATACAAGGAGTCTTTTAGCGCATTCAATCTTTCTTTCAGCGCATTTAGTATCTGTTATAGCACATTGAGTTGTTCTTTTAGTGCATCAATTAGTTTTTATAGCGCATTGGATAGTTCTTTTAGCGCATACAATGACTATTTTAGCGCATCGGTTTAAATTTTCAAAATTTTGAAATCCTGAGAACTAATTGAAATTTTTTGCTTGTAGGTAATTTTATACGCTGGTAAAAAAAAACTCATGCAACTACTAATGGTGTATGCAGGGGCTGGAGTCATTTGAATACTTTTTTTAATTAAATTAGGAACCTAGTTTAATTAGAAGGTTAAAGAACCCCTTGTCTTTCATGCTTGAAGTGATAGGCCTATGCTCTCCCCTTAACTGGGTGACCAGAATGCTAGACTCACTATTTATGCTTTGTTAACACCTTTAGAAGGCCTGCCATAGTGGGAAAAAGTACTCACCCTACGGGGATGACCTAAGTGGGAACAACCAAAGGTAGGTTTTCCAACCCATTATAATCAAAAGTGAATTTGGGGAAAATCCACAATTCGACAGTAGTGTGCAAGATAACCATCCCCAAAGCCTTTGTTCTAAAGGTTGGGAGGTCTCCTGAGGGAGTTTATGTATTGCTGCACCGAACGAAAACCCTTACTATGAACTCTAGTGTAGAAGCCAATCGAGTCAGTTTCCAAAGACTTTCTATATCACGGTGCAAGGGGAGGGAAGAATTTTCCCCAAAGATACTCACCATATAACCATCAAGGATTACTAGTAAAAATCGAAGGATTCAACTTTGGTTAAGACCCGGGAAAGGAAAAAACATGGGTGCCCTCTAGGGGGTGACAGGGTTGGGTGAGCTGACATGATTTTAAGATGTGCACTATGATACTTTATGTGACCCTTGAGAATAGAAAAGTGTTTGAATTGTCTTCTCTTGTTTTATACCAGTGGAAATCGAAAGAATCAAACTAGATTCTTGAATACACACTCAATGTTAGTTACTAGGCTTGACACAACTATTTGACAATTTACTACTATGTTTGGAGTCATAATTCAAAAATCATCCATATGAACACTCAATTCCCATACTTCACAAGCTAGAAATCATGCAAAAATTCACTGGTCAAAAGAATATATCCCTGGAAACACTCAGATTCATTAATCAAAAGCCAAACAAACAGACAAATTTGCAAAAAACACAATCTTTCTAGATTAGCGCATTCATTTTCTGTTATAGTGCATTGTTGCTGTAAGTGGTAGAATGGGGAAAACAAACTAAACATGCTTCTACACTTCTAAATAGGACATTGCATCTAAGATTTAAGAAATTTAAACTAATTTAAACTAGAAATCTTCAGAAATCTATCCTATTGCTCTCTAACTCTAAAGATCTCTCTAATCTACTTTGCTCTCAGATTTAGAAGCTAATTAAACTATTGAAATGACACTTAGAGAATGATAATTAAGCTATTCTATTCTTATATGATTTAAATGTGTAACTAAAATGATTCTACAGCAAAGCTTCTAAGAAAGAAACTACTGTAAACTACCATAATTAAGATGCTGGATGGATATTGAGTGAATGTTGAATGCTTGAGGTGCTGGATGAATGCTGGATGCTTTGGAAAACCTGCAGAGTAAGATTGCACAAGTTGGGATCCATTTCCTGTAGCCAAAGAGCTGTATTTATAGCTTTCACGGCAGCACATTTGCACAGGGATACGGGATAAGAGGCTGGGATTCAATCTGGAGAATTGAAGGGCATGGGATGAGAAGATGGAGCTGATCATGGAGGATTGTTTCTCCCCATGAAAACACCAGGCAAGATAAGAGGGAAGGTGGTTGAGAGGACTTCCTGCAGGTTTTTCCCTGAAGCTCTTCCCGTGAATGACAGTGGAATTAATTAAATTTTGAAAATTTAATTTTATTGGTGAGTGAATAGTGGTAAATGATTTATGCATTAATTTAAATAATTTTAATTTATTTAAATTTAGCAAAAAGAGGGAATAATTTAATAAATCAAACTATAGGGTTTGTTTATTAAATTAAAACAAAAGGAAAATGATAATTAAATAAAAGATTTTAGAATATCTTTATTTAATTAAGAAGAAATGATGAGGTAATTAAATAACACAAATTATTTAAGTTGTGTATTTAATTTATGATAGAAGTAAAAAAAGAAGTAATAATGATAATAATTAAATAAAACAAAGTTTTTAATTTTGTTTATTTAATTAGGAGAAAAATAGAAGAATTAATAATGAACTTAATATAAATAAATATTTCTATTTATTTACTAAGTAGATGAATTTAAGATTAATTAATCAAATAAGTCATATTTAATTAATTAGATTCTCCAGACCATTTTTAGGTGTCTATAGTTGCCATATTTTAGTGCATACAACATCTGTTCCAACGCATACATAGCATATCTTAGCACATCTATACACTGTTCTGGCGCATCCACTACTTTTTCCAGTGCATCTGAGTTATATTTTAGTGCATAGACAAAATATTTCAGTGCATACACCTTCTGTTCTAGCGCCTAGACAACATATTTTAGCACATCTGACATTTGTTACAGCGCATACACAAGATATCTTAGCGCATTGAGTCAATATACTAGCACATACATTCATTGTTATAGTGCATCTAGGCTATCTTCCAGCACATGTGCAATCTTTTAGGCCATCCATGCTCTGTTTTAGTGCATCCATTAAATGCAAAACCTGAGAGTTAAATTAATCCCCTGTTTCATAGTTTGAACTAGAATTCAAAATATTATTCAACCCAGGATCATTCCTCAGGTACCATGGAGTCTAAACTTGTTAAAACTAACCTCTACAAGTGGAATTCTTCAAATTAAACCAAAATCTAACATCTTAAAGTTCCTAAATCATCAATCTCATCATATTTTTGATTGTTAAGCTAAGTTTCATCATTAGGATTTGTCATCCTTTCATCACGAAACAAAGTTGTATAATCAAATTAAACTTAGTCATATCAATAGAATTTGTCATTCTATTTGACTTAGCTTTTATCCTTGGCACTCTTCCAAATACAAATTAAATTTTAGTTAAAGTGTAACACTTGCATGCCCATTCAAACAAGATTACAAAAGCATAAACTCAAGGAAAAAGAACTCAAAACTCAAAACATCGAAACTCCAATTCATTGAAACTCAAAAAACCATGGTTGAACTTGAAGAGAATCCTTTCCATGGAAGCCATAACACTAAGGGTGAAGAAATAACCAAGGAAGAAATTCAACATGTTGAACAAGATACAAATTTCCACAAGTGCTTAGAAAATATTTTTGAAAGAAATAGGGAAAAATACTTACTGATGTTGGCTAAACAAGGTGTCAAATTGCCTGATGACTTTGATGTTAATCAATTAAAAACACCTCCTAAAAAGCCTAAAAATGATATAGAACAAGTGGTTTCCTTAACTCATCAAATGAAAAACCTCCAACAACAAATTCTTGACATGGAAAGGGGAACGTCAAAATGATACTTGATACAAGACATTTGTCTATATCCTTTTGATCAAGATATCCACATAATTCCTTTTCCCAAACATTGTGAATTCCCAAAGTATGATAAATAAAATGGTAAAACTGATCCAATAGATCATGTGAGGGAATTTAGAACCATGAGTCTTGAATTTGCACACAAAGAAGCTTACTTGATGAGATTGTTTCCACGAAGTCTAGGTGGACAATGCCTTGAATGGTTTTCCAATGCTCTTATAACATCCAACATGTTATAACAATGAAAGACCTTTGCAACTTGAAACAGAAGGGTGAATCATTCCTCACTTTTCTACAAAAATGGAGAGGGTTATTTGCAAGATATGCTCATCGTACCCTGAAAAGGAAAAGATGGAAATCTTTATTGATAACCTAAATGATGAGATGAGCTATAGAGTGGAATTGCAATTCCCACCTACATTTGAAAAATTGATTGAAAATGGGATTAAAATTGAAGAAGCTTTGGTCAAGAGAGGAGTCATAAAACTTTACAATGAAAACAATGCATCAAGCTCCTTTAATAACTATAACAACAATGATGAACCAAAATTTTGGAGATGAAACGAGAATGTTGGAAACAATGATGGTGTAGTTGAAACACAAAATGCAAAACCAGTATTCAACTTGACAACAACTTCCACCAAAACCAATCAAAACAACAATCCACCCAACAACCAAAATGTCAATCAAAACAACAATCAAGGTAATGTTGAATCTAGAAGACCGCCATATCAAACATCCTCCAATCGAAGAAGATTCACACCTTTGGGACAATCATTAGAATCAACATTAAAGGAACTTCTTGAAGCTAAAGTCATCACATTACTAGAAGCAATAAATTGGGAACCACAAGTTAAACCTTCATGGTGGAGTGATGCTCATTTTTTTGATTTTCATAGAAACAAGGGACATAAGACAAATGACTGCATGCAATTAAAACATTTGATACAAGACTTGATTGATAACAAGACTATATTTGTGGAAGGACCCCTAACAAACAATGATCATGGAGTGTTTAAGAACCCTCTACCAAATTACGAAAAAGGGGAGTCTTCATCAAATACCAAGGGAAAAAATGTGAATTATGTCTATGACTCTACCATTCATTATGTTGAGGTAGTTGAACATCAAAACAAGGATATTGAAATAAAGGGCCAAAGAAACATTGCTACAACTGAAAATTCATCACCATGACATTAACACCAAACCACATCAGATTAATGACATTACACCAATAAATTTGATCACAAACATTGTTGCAAGTGACAATCGAATTAATGCCATTAAAATCAAAGAAAAACAAGATGATTCACTAGTCAACACAATCACAAGAGGGAAAGATAAAGTGGCATTGAAAGGAGCTTCCTCCTCTACATCCAAAACAATTGTTGTCCCTACAACACAATATAACATAATTTATCAATTGTAGAAAATACCTGCTCAAATATCCATATTGGAGCTTCTCAAGATTTCACCAATGCACAAAGAAATCCTAGAACAAGCTCTATAGCCACCACGGTACCAAATGATCTAGAGGTTTTCCAATTTCAAACTATGGCAGGACACTTGATCGTGCCTCACTGTTTATCATTTTCTGAACATGATGACGTATCCATCACCCATCCACATAATGTTTCCCTCCAAATTGAGGTCTTAATGCACAAGCACTGTGTCAAACATGTTCTAATAGATGGTGGAGTTGGCCTAAATATCTGCACTCTAAAACTTGTCCATGCACTTGGATATCTTGAAAATGCTATTGATCCTAGAAGGAAAATCACTATCAAAGCCTATGATGATGAAGAGAGATCCTCCCAAGGATTAACTGTCTTACTAATTCAAGTAGGACCGATGGTCAAAGATATAATATTCCAAGTGTTGGATAAAGAGTTAACATACAACATACTCTTGGGACATCCTTGGATTCATGAGATGCAAGTTGTACCATCGACATATCACCAGTGTTTGAAATTTCCTTTTAACAGGCAAGAGATCGCTATTGTCATTGATTCCAACAACCCCCAATATTGCAACATGCTCAAAACAACCCAAGACACTTTTGTGCCACACAACAGGGAAGATACAACTCCTAATTCATCCAACAGTGAAAGATAATTAAATTCCTTATCAAAATGGGTCAAGAAAAAGGACCAATCAAAGGGTAAAGGTGTTGGTGAGTCCACTCCATCAAATCATGAAAGCCAACTCAATGCCTTATCAAAATAGGTTGAGAAGATCCAATTGAAAGACAAAGGCATGAGGGAATACTCATTTGATCAATCATTGTGTTTATCACAACTCTTATCTTCTCCCAAGTCATATGAGTAGCCATCCACATCAAAACAACAATCCTCACAACCAACCACAATCTTTGAAGGCAGATTTGTAAAAGCATGCACCTTAGTGGACGAATTAGAAGACAAGGAGGTTTTGAATTGGTTATACAAAGATGAAGAAAAATCACAAGCATCAACCTCCCATGTACATACAGAGCAATATGGCATAGGGAAGACAATCTTGGAAAAGATGGGATATAAGGGAAAAGGTCCTATTGGTAAAAGAAAAGAAGGAATCATAAAACCAATATATCCCATCACAATGAATTCAAAGGATAAGACCGGACTAGGATATAGAGAAGAATCAAAAGAAGAAACTAGCTAGAAGGTTGTTGAGAGAATCCTCCAATTAAGAGATAGTTCTAAAATAGATTACAATGAATATGAATGGGATTCCCTCTCTGAAGAATCTTGTCATGATAAGGAAATTGATGTGATATGAAAGTATACACCAAAACATATGGAGGGATAGAGCTTGAGTTTTAGACCACTTGAAATTGGATCACAACATATCAAAGACTCAAGTGAAGATGATCATACTTCGCGCGAGATAGATAATTCAGAAGAGAGTAACATCATAGATCTCGATATTGCTATCAAACACTCTGAAAATGTTGCCATCATGACACTTACTCCTTTTGAGCTTAGCCAATCTAACGATTCCTTGCCATTGATACACCCTAAACTAATTAACTGGGATCAAAATGCACTGCTTGACATACCTGTCTTTTCAAACAATGACGCCCTTGTAAACTTCCTTTGCTTTGACAATCCTGAAATATGTTCCACCAGTGAATCTCATAACATAGCTTCAGACAAGGGGAGTGCCAAATCTTCCAGCTGCAAAATGAATATAAAAAATAGATCTAGTAGTGAAAACCTTTTAATGGCACTATTAGATCAAGAAAAAGTAAAAATAAAGAGCACATCTCAAGGAGAAAACCTCTCAAAGGCATTGAGAGGTGGAAGATTTGACACTCTTCCTGAACACTATTAGGAGAGATCTTCAGTGTTGATTGAACCTACATAGTCCATCAACATTGGCACAGTTGAACCAGTCAAGACTTTACATTTGGCAGCATCCATGATAGAGGAAGAGAAACCAAACTTCACTAAGCTTTTTAAAGAGAGGAAAATCAACTTTGCATTGTCCTACGCTGACATGCTAGGTATAGATCTTAATCTCATCATGCATCATTTATCACTATCACCTGGTGTAAGACCAGTAAAGCAAAAGTTGAGAAAAATACATCCTCATATCGCCCTCTTGGTGAAAACCGAATTGAAGAAGCTACTGGATGTAGGATTTATAAGACCTATTGACTATGCTAAGTGGATATCAAATATTGTGCCAATTTCCAAAGCAGACAAAAGCATCAAGATATGCATGGACTTCAGGGATCTTAACAAGGCTTGCCCAAAAGATGATTTTCCTCTACCTAATATTGACATCATCGTAGACTTGACAGTTGGACATGAAATGTTATCACTTATGGATGGATTTTTCAGGTTACAATCAGATAAAGATATCACATGAAGATCAAGATAAAACAACCTTCACATGTCCTTGGGGCACATTTTGCTGGAGCATAATGCCTTTTGGGTTGAAAAATGCTGGAGCCACATATTAGAGAGCGATGACAACCATCTTCCATGATATGATGCACACCTTTATGGAAGACTATGTAGATGACTTGTTGGAAAAATCATTTACTAGAGAGGGATGTATAGAAATTTTAGACAAGATCTTCACCAGATTGTAAAAATTCAATGTGAGTTTAAATCCCAAGAAATGTGTATTTGGCGTAAGATCAGCTAAACTTTTGGGGTATATTGTATCAGCTAAAGGCATTGAGGTGGATCCCTCAAAGGTCAAATCCATCATGGAGATGCCTCCTCTGAAGAATATTAGTCAACTTAGATATTTACAAGGAAGATTCCAGTCTATTAGGAGGTTCATCGTGTGACTGGCTGATAAAACTCACCCTTTCAACCTCTTATTACACAAGAATGTCTCTTTCAAATGTGATGAAAAGTGTGAAGTATCCTTTAACCAACTGAAGTAGTATTTGATGTCACCACCCATATTGGTACCACGAATTGAAGGAAAACCATTAATATTTTACATTGCAACAATCGAAGTATCTTTGGGCACTCTACCGGCATAGGAAGATTTTGTAGGAAAGGAAAGCACAATTTATTACATTAGCAAGACCTTGAATGTTTATGAGATCAACTACACCTTTATTGAAAAAGATTGTCTGGCAGTAGTATTTTCTACCCAACAACTAAGACATTACATGCTGACTCACACCATCAAACTCATAGCTAAAATTGATCCCTTAAAGTATCTACTCAACAAAGCTGCCTTGATAGGAAGGCTAGCCAAATGGATCATGATATTGAGCGACTTTGATATCTAGTACGTGGACAAGAAAGTAATCAAGGGTCAATCCATAGCATATCAACTAGCGGAAGCACCATTGCAAGACAATCATCCAATGAACATTGAATTTCCAGATGTTGATGTCCTAACGGTGTCAACACAACAATGGATGTTGTACTTTGATGCATCTTACACACAACATGGATCGGGCGCAGGAATCTTGTTTATCACACCTCAAGGACATACCATTCCAAAGTCCTAGAGATTGATGTTTCCTTACACCAACAACATAGCCAAATATGAAGCATTGATCATTGGAATCAAAGTGGCATTCAAATAGAAGATCACAGAGTTGCATGTCTATGGTGATTCTCAACTAGTCATAAATCAAGTGAATGATGATTACCAAACAAAATATGACAAATTGGTGCCATATAAAAGAATGGTTGATGACTTCAAAAAGTACTTTGTGGAGATAAAATTTGAGCAGATTCCCAGACGTTACAACAAAGTTGTTGATGCCATGGCTACCATTGCTTCTCTCTTATAGATTCCTAATAAATTAGTCTGTTATGAGTTCATGGTGGAACAACTACTTAACCCTGCCTACGATAACCCAGAATCCCAATTCATCTACCATTTAGCCAAGGCTAATGTTTTCGCCTATGGGAAAATTTACACCTATTTGAAAGACAATACCCTCCCACCCGATTTATCCCAAAACCAAAAATGAAATTTTATCTGACAAGCAGCTCGATATACCCTAATAGCCAATATACTCTATCGATGAGGTCTTGATAGTACTCTCCTTCGGTGTCTTGAACGTAACGAAGTTAAAACCTCTTTACATGAGGTTCATGAGGGTATCTGTGGCACACATTCAAGTGGTCTAACTTTAGCTAAGAAACTCTTGCATTTGGGGCATTACTGGCCAAATATGGAGAAATAATATTTTCAATATGTCAAGAAGTGTCAGAAATGTCAAATCCATGGAAACCTGATACATGCACCAACACAAGAGTTGCAACCTTTCACATCAACATGGCCTTTTTTCAGTGGGGATTGAATCTTGTCTATAAAATACACCCATATTCATCCAACGAAAACAAGTTCATCATCACAGCCACGAAGTACTTTACGAAGTGGATTGAAGTGGTTCCCCTAACCACCATCATAGGAAAACAAATTGAATCCTTCATCCTGAATTATATCATTTGTCGGTATGGCATTCCTTAATCCATTATCATAGATAATGACAAACCTTTCAAGAATCAGGATGTCCAAGAACTCTGTGAGATTTTTGATATCCAACATTAGTTTTCTACACCATACTATCCTCAAGGAAATACCCAAGTAGAGGCCTCAAACAAAACCATCTTGAAAATATTGAAGAAAACTGTTAATGAGGCTAGACATGACTGGCACATTCAATTGAACCCTACTTTGTGGGCTTACAAAACCAATATTCGCACCCTAATAGGAGCCACTTCCTATGCTCTAGTCTATGGATCAGAGGCCATTCTACCTATTGAGGTTGAACTACCATCACTATGTGTGTCACTAAAGGGGATCATTTCGGATGAGGATTATATAATGTCTAGGTTACAAGAGTTGGAATTGTTGGATGAGCATTGTCAACGATCAGTTGATCACCTAAAATCCTATCAAAAAAGGATATCTAGAAGTTACAATCACAGAGTAAAGCCTAGAACATTTCAGGTGGGTGACTTAGTCCTAAAAGAAAATCCCCGCAATCAATAGGATCGAGAGAAGAAGGGAAAATTTGAACCAAACTGGCTAGGTCCCTTTGTTATTTTATCAGTCTTTGGATCAGGAGCATATCAATTGTCTACACCTAAAGGGGATTTTTTTGATGAACCCCTCAATAGCTTACATATCAAGAAGTTCTACACCTAGTTCATCCAGTGCATCAGAAAAAGTCCTAAAAAATACAAAAAAACATTAGAAAATGTCCTAAAAAAATGGTTTCCTTGATGAAAACCTAGCAAATAGGTGTCATGGTAACAACAAAAAATAAATAAATAAAAGAGAGAAAAATACAAAAAAAGGTGAAATCAAAAAATCAAAAAAATAAAAAAATTTAAAAAAGTGCAATAAAAACAAGTAGTGAAAACTTGGCAATAGGCGTTATTTGTGATAGGTTAGCTTTTCCATCTATTTGAGCATGTCGACCATTCACTTTTTCCATCAATCTTCCTATAATTGAAAAGATCCATGTACATATCCTGGAATCGCAGTCTGTCTCACCCAAGACTGGGGGAAAAAATCCTGAACTCACTGGGGGCAATAAACTTTGAGCTTAAACCAATAGACAAACAATAGTAGGACAACATAACAAACACAACAATCACAGTGCAAGCCAACATTAAACATCAATAACCATTAGTAACACATCAACCATCCAAATCAAATAGCCAAATCAATCAAATCAAAATAAACTTAAATGGATGATGTTCCTTCTGAATCATGGCTTTATCACTTTGGCATGAATGTTCAAACTGTTGTACTTTGATTTTTGTGGGCATATCTCTGGAGCAACTTGATGATTTATTGAACTAGAGTAGCCAGGAAGGAGTATGATTTTGATTTTTCTACTGTTAGTGAGTTGATCATAACTACTATGCAAATTGTCGTGAGATGTGTGCTACAAATTATCATTAATGACATTCAGAATTTGCATAGGAAAAGGATTCACTCTTGTCTATTTATGCAAGAAATTCTTAAGTCATCTCGGTTCAATTGTACCTAGATGCTTGTGTTAACTTGCACTATCAAAAATCATGGAAGTAGTACTCAAGTCATCATGGTCTAATTATACCATTGATGTTTGTACTCACTTTCAACATTTTAAAGGCTCAATGATGATAAAAATCATGACAAATTGACTGTTACGATGACAACCTGTGCATATTAGATCTACATGGTTAAGTTAGATTGCATCCATGTTAGTTTGGGTCTGTAGATATGGGGTTTCCAAAGCTTGAACAATTTCAAAATGAGGTTTCTCTCTTATTGATGGATTGAGTACATTTGACATTACCAAAAACACACCATTTGCATACATTAGAAAACACATCAGTTGCATCATCATTTGCATACATTACAAAACACATTAGTTGCATCATCATTTGCATTCATCCATTCATGCATCACATCAATAAATGCAAAAAGAAGTGCATTGCATCTCACTTGCATAATCAAAATCATTTCATCTATTATTAATGGATTAAGAAAATGGTTCATTAAGATGATTGAAAGACATATCCAACAAAGTAAGATTTCTAAGAAGAAAAAGTTGCTAAGAAACATGATTGGACAAGAAAGATATAATGCCATTGTTATGAACATATAAAACCAGTAGTGAAGATGAATTTTTTATTACTCAAATCCAAGACTGACAAAGGACTAGCTAGATCAGCATAATCATCACATGAGCATACATAAACATCACACATCATTTGCATAATCAAATCCATCTCACATAGCATAAAGCATCATCCATAAAGCATATAAAATCATCAATCATTCATTATCATATCATCATTACATACATCATCTCATCATTACATAATCATCATAATCATCATGATCATCCTCATATAAACATCATAAACACATATAACTATGCACCATCATGTGATAATTTCATCCATCATTCATCGATGCATTGCATCATCTATTTGCATTAGAAAAGTACAAAAAAACATAAAATCTATCATATGGGCATCATTCATAAAGCATCATAAAATCATAATCATCATGATCATCATCATATAGAACATCACATAGCATATATAATAGAAATTAAATGCATCCATCATAATCATCATGATCATCATCATATAAACATCATAAACACATAGATCAATCATCATCATCGCCGCATATCATATAACCTGAAAATCATAATGTCAAGTGTACAAGGATATCCAAAGATATAGAGAGATACATCAATATAAAAAATGACAGTATATCATAGTGTCTCATCTGAATCAAGAAGTATACATCATGTCCAAAAATATAAAAAATATGTCATCACATCAGAGCTATGTCATGCTGTCCCTAGATGGTGTTAGCATCATTGGACCAGTACCTCCTACACCAGATGGACCTGCACTAGGATCTCTCTGATCTCTCAAAAGTGGCTGTGTAATACCTTTGCTAGTGGTATGAGACTGGGACCTACCTGACCGGACTGCGCATAACTCTCCTGCCGCTTTGGAGGAACTACATCATGATATCTCACTCTGTAGAACTTGGCCTCCTACGCAGTATGTCATACCTCTCTAAAACATTCTACTATATCTATGGCCTCTATGGCTCTCTGTAGTCTCTCAGAAATGCCCTCTACCTGACCCACCCATAGTCTTAAGTTGTCCCTCTCAGTAGTGAGTGCAGTAACCTGTCCCTGGAACTGTGTAAGTTGTCCCTATGCCTGTACATACTACTGTCTCACAACATCCCTCTCTATCATCAGAGCAGTAATCTGTCCCTGAGCTTGTGTCAACAAAGCCTTTACCTACTCTCACTAACCCGGTAGTGTCTCAACCTACACCTGTAAAGAAACTATTTGAGTCTGTTATTGCTACGAGGGAAGCTTGATCTCCACATGTTGTTGGGATGCCACAACTAATGATCGCCTCTTTTGAGGCACTATGAAGTCTTGAACATCAAAATTTGGGCCACCACCACCCTCATCTCCTCCACCACCATCACCTTCATCTCCATCGCCTCCATCTTCATCACCCCCATCAATATTATCTCCATCTCCATCCCCATCATCACTTCTCTTTGCCTCCTCCTCCTCATCTCCTCCACCTCTCCACCGCCTATGTCCATGACCTATTGCCCTCTCCTCCTCTAACAATGGTACTGGCTCATCTGGGATGGTGATCCATGGGAATGGATACAAGAAAAGGTATTGGGCATACTCCTCTAATATTGGAGCCTCAATTATCTCTAGATGAATGCCCTAGATAATGGTCTATAAACTCTGGAATGCCTGCACTGTTACATCATATGACAAAATAGGTCCCCACTCTGTAGCATCTATCTATCATTGGGCATAATGTGCCACTCCCTTGGGCATGCGTTGGACCCTTCCATACTACCTAAGTACCCTCAATAGCAAGAATCTCTCAATGATGAATCGGGTCCACCCAATCAGATACATAGACTGACATAAAAAATGCCATCTTAGTGTCGTCCTCTGGCTACTGCTCACAATCAAGATATGGCTACCATGTCACCGACCTTTAAGTCATCAAGAATCCTCCTCCAATACTCTAGTTTAGCCAGCCTAGGCTGAGCAACTGGACCTGCATAAACATATACATATAGTCTCATCGTGGGTCGCTATCTGTCTCCAACTAAACGAGTGACCGCTATATGCTCCCAAGCCCAGACCTGAAGCAATGTGACCCTAGCTGATAAACTAGCCCCTCAAAGGTAAACCACCTGGTGTAAATCATGGTATAGATGAGCGAGCATGTAACATCCACAGACATATCAGGTAGCTTGAATGATCATGCTCTCAAGAATCCTACCCAATCCAACTGAAAGTCCCTTTGACCTGTGATTAGGACAAAGGAACCCTCCAATGAAACCAACTAGCACAAACGATAGTGTGACATAGGCATCAACCATCTCTCTCCACAAAATCTCATAACCACATATCTGGCCATCCTAGAATACTTTCCTCAGTGCATTGGTCCCACCTTGCTCAGTAAAATCATATAAGACTAGCTCTCCAACAACATAAATCTGCATAATCTGATATATGTCCTCTAGTGTCACTGTAATCTCATCAGTGGGTAAGTGAAAGGTGTTATGCTCACTATGCCACCTCTCTACTAAAGTTGTCAAGAGACCCCTATTAATCCTAATCTGGGGCATATCTATCAGAGACAAAAATCTGCATCGTGCGATAATAGCTACCTCAAGCTGTGTTAGGTGGGGTATCAAATCCCATGTCCTGGGGAAACACTCTTGAATTTGCAGACTCGTCAAAGGCTCCTATCATAAAAAAATCACAAATTAGCCAATCAATCAACCTATCAATCCATCAAAATCAATCAGCCTATCAATCTAATCAACTCTAGTGAGACTTTGATCAAATCTCATGAGCATCAATCTATCAATCAACCTCACCTATCACGATGTTTATCTATCATTAAACCTTGCCTATCATGAGGTTTATCTATCATTCAACCTCGCCTATCATGAGGTTTATCAATTAGTTTGATCTCGCCTATCATGAGGTCAATCAATCAATCAAACTATCATTGATCCTCGCCTATCATGAGGTCAATTATCAATATCAATCATTGAATCTCACCTATCATGAGATCAATGGACATCTAATCTATCAACATCATCAATCATCATCAAATCAAATGTTGATGTGATCAAACATTATCGAAATCAAGGTCTAATAAAAAAATATCAATCTGGTCTAAATTTCACCAATGAGCTAGAACAATGCTTCAGTGTGCTAAAAAACTCTATGCACCACAAAAATCCATCAGTGCGCTAAAATAGGGCTTCAATGCAAAAAACTATCATATACACCAGACAATTTCGCAGATGCGCCAGAACAGAGTCCCTATGCATCGAATCATCTTATGTGCTACATCATTTTCTCAATGCACTAAACCTCTCCCCCAATGCTCTAAGTATACCTATGCGCTATTTCAGTACTTCTATGTGCTAATTCAGATCACCTACGCGCTAAATCTACCAATGTGTGAAAATAATCATTCAATGCACTAATCTATTTACCCTAAGCGCTAATCTATTCTATGCGCAATTATGGTTAATGAATGCACTACATCAGGTGTTCTATGCGCTAGAAAATTTTAAACCAAATTTAAACATGGAAAAAGAGCAGGAAAATGAATTGCACAAATTACAAGGAAGTTTTTTGCAGTACATACTGAAGGTTCGTACACTACCGGGAGGTTGTGTTGTCGCACGCGCTTGAATCGATGTGTGTGGTAAGGGATCACCATTCTGCTCCAAATTGAAAGATTGCTCAATCACTCTCAAATCTTCAAATTGCAAATGTGCAAATGAACTTCTAATCACTCTTTTTAACCTTTTAAAGGTTAAATAAGTGGGATTTTTATGGGGTTGATTTATTTTATTTTCAAAGGGGCTTTAATTCATCAAGTCGTCACTTGGTGGCTTATACATCATTTTTTGGGAGATAAATCATTTCTGAATCATAAAATTTTGAAATTATCATCAAATCATGAAAATTTCAAAAATTTCAAAAAAATCTTAAAAATTCAAAAAATCATTGATTTATTTCACGAGGGCACATATATTTGTCATCACCCAAAAATCAATGTCTGGGGCATTGATTTTTTTTTTTTGTCGACATCAGCAACAAATTATTCTTTGAAGCAACGTGTAAACACATTACTTCAAAGAAGGGCAAAATGTATACACCTAAAATAGGTCAAGACAATTAATTAATTAAATACTAGTTATTTAATTAATGAACCCCTTTTATTTCATCTACTTATAAATAAATTATCAATTAAATACTAGTTAACATTTGCATCATACACTTTTCTAAATTCTTCATCTTAAACCACATTCTTCTAAATTTAATTAAATAAACAAATGTCTATAGTTTGTTTTTATTTAAATAAATATCTTCTCACTAAGTTTGAATAATTTCAAATTCAAATTTAGTCACATGTCTACAACACTTTTTGGCCACATCATCAAGTGTCACATGTATTTAAATATGACTAATATTTAAATGACATTATTTTCAACCAATTCCAAAACACACTTTTGGCACTTGGCTTTCTCACACATTTGATTCTTTCATACATTTGGCATGTTGCCTTTGGTCAAAGGAACATCCTCCATGATTCTTTGATCTCCACCGTTCATCTCTCATGTTTGAATCTTGACTGTTGATTGCTGCCACATCACAAGATGCTTTAGAAATCCTATAAATACAATCTCTTGCTACAACATTTTACATCACATCTTGGAGCAAACTTATTATGCAGGAATAACATTGGAGAATTTGGAGCATTTAGAGTTAGAGTTTAGAGTATTTAGCATTTATTATTTGAGAATTGTAGTATCATGTTAATTTAGAATCATGTATTAATTCATAGTTGCATTTTAGTTACCATCTTAGCTTGTATACAACATTTGCATTATATAATCTAGTATTATTATCCATTGTCAATATCACCATTATCATTTGCATCATATGATATCATGTAGGAACTTGGATTTCTTACATTATACAACATTTCCTTTCTTAGGTTGTCATCCAAACCAGTCATAGTGCACATATAAAATCTGAGAGCACTAATGATTTAAAGGATCCTTAAGAATGGAGAACAATGGAACGATTTTAGAGACTTTTTTTGTTTTAACTTGGTTAATTCTGTCATTCAAATCTTTAATTTAATACGTCTCATTGATGTTTGTGTGTTTTATTATTGATTTGCTAACTCTCCCACAATTTCACACACACACCTACTAACAACTCAAAGACTAAAATATGTTTGTTTAACTAAGCTAGCAAAATTCTAAAATGATAGAAAGTACAACACAAAGAATACTAAAAATGCAAGAATCTAAACTAATGAAATAAAATGATGAGAGATAAAAGAGAAAAGCAAAGTCATGGGAAGTCTAATGCTATGTATCCTCCTACAAAGCTCCACATGAACAACCTGCACACATGGAGATAATGAATTTTTTTGGGGCTGTTTCAAGGTTTGCCTTGGTCAAACCCTCGTTTTGGTGTTTCCACCTCCACAGATAGCCAAGAAGACAAGTAGATAAAGAAATAGATGATAGGAAAGAAATATTGCTAAGATAAAGAAAGTAGACATGATAGATATCAATATGCTACTAAACAAACACAATAATGCAAGTAAAAGAGTGTTTACCCTCCCTTCAACGAGCTTGTAAAGCCAAAAAGAGAGTGAAACACTTGAGAGAGCAAAGACAACGATGTAGGAGACAAGAATGTGTAATAAAATTGAGAAAAATGGTGTAGAAGATCTTGATCAGAGAATGAGAATGCAAGAAGGAGAATGAGAGAATGAAATATTGAGTGATAGACTTTTTAGAATGAATGAGAGAGTTAATGGAATAGTGAATGAGTATGTTTGAATGAAGAAATACATGTAAGAGGGTCATTTTCAGATGCTTCTATGACCACATAAACATTAGACTTCACAGGCAGGTGGAAATGTAACGTCCCAACGACTATAAGATAAAGAATCTTGTCAAGATGTTTATGCGGTGTGCACATGTCTACGCATCGTGGAATCATCCTTGAAAAAAAATTGTTCAAAGATAGAAAGCAATGGGGTCAGGGAAGAAAATGATGGTGAGAAAAAAAGGGGGATTTGCATTGTCATCTTTATTAGGCTAAAGTGAGGGTCATGCAATGTGAAATTTCATTGGGGTGCAATTTTACAACATTACATTTGTTGCAGTTTGGTTGTCATTGATGTCAACAGAGTTGGTGATGTTAAAGAGAGTTGCAGTCTGGCTATTTGGTTGCTAGAGTCTCTGAGAAATACTCCAAATTTCTTCTCTAGTGATGTCTTATTCCTACAGTTAGGAAGATAGCTTCATGATGTGTCAAGGCATGTGTGATCCAAGTTTTAGTTCATTTGGGTTTTGGAAAGATGTTTTTGTGAGTAACAGTTTGGAGACTAGGTTGATCCTATGTTGGTGTTTTCAAATGTGAAAGTTTTGGCTCTCTATTCCTCCACATTTCTAGATATGGTTATGTGGTTCAGAAGATAATTTTAGTATGTTCTGAAGGTGGTATATCCAAAATTTTATGTCATTAGTCCTTCCATAGAGAAAGTTGAAGGTGACAATGTGTAGGATTGTGTTGTCTAATGACTAGTTTCATTGTTTGTTGGATTGCACTAACTTGGTGTTGCATGAAGTTGTGAAAGGGATGTATGAGAATGTTCTTGAATATCATGTGATGTTTATTGTTGCTCCAAAAGGTGTTGTCTAGATTCTCTAGAACTAGCTGTGGTCGGCAATGGGTGTTTTGTTGGGTTATGATTTTACTTGGCTGACTTAGGTATGTTGGTGTTGTGTGCCATGAGTTCAAGTGTGAGCCGAGTTTGAGGAATGTTTGAAGGTACTGTATAGGTCATGCTGACTCATTTGGGAGAAGTGTAATTAATTTTTTATCATTCATGTGTACCGCTAATCTTGTGAAGGCCAAGGTGCTACAAGTTTCATGTATTCTTGCATATGGATAACCTAATTTGAATTTGTGAAGCATGTAGATGATTTTCATTGAAGACTGAAGTTGTGAAGACTGTTTAGGACCAGGTTAAGTGTGTATTGGAATCCTCAAGGCATGTTCCTCTTCTTGGGGTTGTGTGCAGTCTTTTGGGTCTTGCCCTCTACACATTTCATGTTGATTTTTTTATCTTTGGCCGACTTGCAAATATAATATTTTTTGTTGTAGGCCGACATGTGAATTGTAATAAATGTAATTTTAGACACTAAAAAATGTCTTGGTCTGTGAGCACCATTTTTCCGCATTATTATTTCTTCTCCCCCTTTTAGTTAAATAATCTTAATTATCTAATTATTTCACTTTAATCACATTATTTTATTAATTAAATAATTTTAATTATTTAATTTTTTTTAGACTGCAGGAATCGATCGGGTATTCATCCCCCTATAAACTGTAGTGTGTTTGGTAAAAAAAATTCACGTGACTGGTGACGCTGGCATGACACACCCTTTGGTACCATGGGGACAGTGGGGAAACTAGACCTCGTGACCTCTTGCCTACAACAGGATGCTTTAGCCAATCGAGCTAGGCCCACCGCCCCAATTTTAATTATTTAATTAATTCACATTCCCTTTCTTTATTCTTTCTTTGATTAATTAAATAAATTAATATTTATTTAATTACATCACTAACATGTACTCTTTCTTTCTATAATTAAATAAATTTTCATTTATTTAATTATTCGCTCTTCATTGTTCATCTATAGTTAAATAATTATTTTTAAATATTTAACTATTCATTATCTTTTATGTCCTATAGTTAAATAATTATTAGAATTATTTAACTCCCCCTTTACCACTCTTCCACTATTAAATGATTAATCTAATTTAATTATTTAATTCCTCTTTCCCATTTCCTCTATATTTAATTTAATGGTTGCACATTCATTTTAAATTAAATATCCATTTCCCTTATTCTCTCAAATAAATAACCTAAATGATTATTTATTCCCTCACATGCTTCTCCATTAATTAAAAATTAATATTTGATTCCTCCACTTCCTCTCCCAAATTAAATAATAATATGATTTAATTGTCAAGATTCCCTTCTTCAATTAAAAATTATTATTTAATGGCCCACAAGCTCTCCCAAATTAAATAGTAATATGATTTAATTGTCAAGATTCCCTTCTTCAATTAAAAAATATTATTTAATTTGCTCCACTACTTTCCCTCCACTTTCTCATTTTAAATCTTGACCATTGCTTCTCTCTAGTCTTGTTTCAATCTTGACCATCTATCCTTAGCCCTCCCTAACCTTAGCACTATGCGGTGCATGAATCCTCTACTTTTGATCTGGGCATCTTCTAGAACTTTAATGCTTTCTCCATCATTTTTTCTTTGCAACCACATTCTCCAATGTTCTTCTTGTCATATCATTGTCATTTGTAGGTATTCAAGCACTTAAAAATCTAAGGGAACAACTTTGCAATTTGAGAAAGAATGGAGGAGAAACAAGGGAGATAATCAACCATGATAAGGGAGTTTTCCTTTGTGCTTTCGTTATTCGTTGCTTCCTTTGATCATTTGTACTCTCTTGTTTAGATTTGGGATTTGAGCATAGAACTTAGGTAGAGTGGTTGCTACTTGATCTTAGTTATTTTTCATTTTTGAATCTAACATTTGGCAAACCCAATGTGAAAATTTTAATCTTTTGAGTGTTTTAAATGAGTTTTGTAGGTTACAGTCGAGAACTCGCATAAAAACTTGTCATGTTCTTTCAACAACCAAAAAATGGATACATAAGATTTTTTTTAAATGGTTTCTTGGTTTTGCAAGTCTCACTCTTAGCTTTCTAGAGATTTTTACGGTTTTAAATTTTGTTTAGATTTGAGAAAGTTATGGTTGTTTTAAGTTCAACTACTTTTTTTAAAAAATTAGCTATTAACCTTTTAAAATCTATGTTTTCTTTCATCTATAACAAAATTTGTGTGCAATAATTTTTAAAATGGTTTCTGGGTTTTGTAGGTTTCACTTTCATCTTTCCATAGCATTTAATGATTTTAAATTTTGTTTAGAGTTGGAAAATTTATTGATGTTTTAGTTCGTTGTTATCATTAATAGGTTTTTGGTTTACTAATATCTTGTTTTCAGCATGTGGCTTTCAACAAGGATACCTAACTTGTGGTTTTGCAAGATTTTGCTTGTCTTTGATTTAGAATAGGAAACATTTTTGTGTTTTTCAACACAATTCAAGGAGCTTTAAATTGCATACACACTTCATGAGGGTTTAAAATAAACACAAATTGCATACACGCTTCATGAGGGTTTAAAATAAACACAAATTGCATACACACCTCATGAGGATTTTAAAAAAAACATAAATTACATATATATTAATGAGGATCTAAAATGAACACAAATTGCATGCACTTCATGAGGGTTTAAAATGAAAAAAAAATGCATCTACATTCATGGGATATAAATTGAACACAAATTGCATTTACATTCATGAGGGTTTAAAAAGAACACAAACTGCATCTACACTCATTTGTTTTTAAAATAAACTTTGTATATTACACTCATTGGGATAAAATGAACCACAAATTGTATTTGAGTGTTTTCTTAAAGTAGGTACATTTCAATTTGGGTTTAATAAGTGAATGATTGTCTACTGTGTTTGATGCACTTGCATATTATTTGTTAGTAGATCCCATAAGGTGCAGTGAGAGTATCCTCTCCCCTTGTGCTTCATGCAATCTTTAGGTTAGAGAAATCATTGCATCTTATTTTTCTTTTTAGTGGGACCTGCCTAAGGGACACATCTGTACAGAGAACCCGAAGGAAATTCCAACAAGTTTTTCCCTTAGGCTGGTAGATAAAAGGATAAGACAAAACATCAAGTTCTCATTCTATGTAGGCCTTATCCATACAATTCCATTCAGAATGGAAAGGTACCTTTGTGTATAAGTTCCCCTAGTAGGATTGGTTAAAGCCTTAAGTGGCTTGTTGGACACTTGCAAGGTGGAATGTCCCTGAGTTGTGACTAAACACCATTTTAGTAGCCACCCTTATTACTTAACTTATTTTGGCATCACTCTTAGTGCAGGGGATGTAGCACCATGCCTAGAAAGTTACTCACCATTTGTCTCCCTTGAGTGAGACAAGAATCCTTGGCTTAGCATAGTTACTTGATTCAAACTTGTAATTTCCAAGGAGAGGGTGATTGGGTCAACCTTCCATTCTAGGAGGCCCTTATTCATCCACTCTCATAGACAAGAGGTGATACATGCCTAAAAGGGTGTCTAAAAAGGGTGTCCCCCCCTTGTGTCAATAGAGATTTCAAGCTGTGGGCTTAAGGGTCATGCCATTGTCCTTGACCTTAAGGATAGGAAGTGGCAGATTATTTTTGATATGTATTTATACCAGTGGAAATTGGCATGAATAACCTTAGAACATACACATGCGCATTTAAATTTTTTCACAAGTCAACAACCAAATATATTTTCAAAGTGTTTTATGTGTTTTCAATCATATGCCAAAATTTTTCCAAAATGAAAACCATCCAAAAAACTCAAATTTGTAACAAACAAATAGTAATCGCATATGCTAGACAGTGAGCCACAATTGCTAAATCATAAAATTTTGAGAAAATCATTATCTAATCTCAATCCTAATCAAATTTTGACAGTGACCATAATCCTTTGATCATAGAATTTTATTCCATTCCATTGCATCCACCTAGGTTATATTGCCATTCTTAGTTCATCATTGGATTTGGCTTAGGTTACACATAACTTTGAGATTTCAAACATAAGAAGTTTATCAATCCTTTGGAAAATTCATGGTTTCTTATTCATATTGTCATTGATCTTTATCTTTCATCCTATCAATCACCATTATCATCTTTGTCATTGCTCTTTATCTTTCATCCTATCAAAATCTCAATATTGGTCCTCATAAAGGTCAATGACAATTTGGTTTGTAATCATGGGTCAACAATAGCATGGTTAGCCTCATTTTTATTAAATATTAAGGCCCATATCCTTAGCATCATTTGGAATCCTTTAGTATCATTTGCATACCATATCCTTTGGTCATCATCATCCTTGCATTGTCATTTTGCATCCTTATATATCCCAAAAATCATAAAAAATATAGCTTAAATCTCATACCATCTTACATTAGCATAGCTTGGTTAGCCTCTTTTTCATTAGATCTTAGGGTCCATATCATTAATATCATTTGGCATCCCTTAGTCTCATTTGGCTTCATTTTCATACCATGTCCTTTGGTCAATAGGTTCATTATCATCATTGCATCCCAAACCTTAGTCTTAGGCGCATTATCATTTTCATCGTCATATATTTAAAATCCAAAAAATCTTAAAAGCATAGATTAGTCTCATATCCCACTTTCCATTTATCATCCTTACATCCTCATATTCACCTTGAAAGTCTTACATGGTTGAAACAAGATCACGAGAAAAAAGAAAGGACATGGATTCTTCAAGTGACCCCTTTTCTAGTCCAAATCATGGCACCAACCTTGGATCCAATTCAAATCAATCCACACCATCACCACAAAGATAATCACCCAACTCATTCTATAACTTTGGCTTAACATAATTCAATAAATGCTTGAATCCATATGAGATTGAAAGAGCCTCCCAAGATCCAAGGATTATACGAATTGTAGATGAACTTGTTAGTGCTGATCCAAATAAATTCTTTTATACACTAGCTAAGAAAGGTGCCAAACTTCCCCAAGGCTATGAGGTTTCCACAATTGTAGAGGGAGTTACACAAGGACTAAACCAAGGTTCTATCCAAAACAAATTCTCACTAGGAATGCCATCATCACATCAAATACTCACAAGTCTACTACCCCTTGGGACAACAACACACATGACAATAAATGTTCAAATTCCTAGTACACCATTTGGAAACAAGAAAACTCATGCCACAACACAAGGAAAAAACTTTATGTTTGGTGCCTCATCATCAAATCCCATGAGTATGAAATTCACAAATCCTCTATTCCAACACACAAATCAAGGTCCTACACCTCAAAATCAACCCAATAAATCAAGGAGGATTCATATTGTCCCATGAAAGACACCATCATTTCAAAATCTAAATCAAGGTTCTACACCATCATTTAAAAATGAAAATCAAGTTCCTACACCATCATTTCAAAATATAAATCAAGGTCCTACACCATCATTTCAAAATCTAAATCAAGGTCCTACACCATCATTTCAAACTCTAAATCAAAGTCTTACACCATCATTCTAAAATCCAAATCAATGCTCTACACCATCATTTCAAAATCCAAATCAATGTCCTACACTATCATTTCAAATCCAAATCAAGGTCCTACACCATCATTTCAAAATCCAAATCAAGGCCCTACACCATCAATTCAAAATCCAAATCAAGGACATACACCTCAATTTCAAAACACAAATCAAGGTCCCACGCTATCATTTCAAAACACCATCCAAGGTCCAACATTTCAATTCCAAAATGCCAATCAAGGTCCAAAACCATAGTTTCAAAATATCATACCAAACACAAACATGACCTTTTGGACAAATCAAAATACCAATCTCATTCCAAATCAAACCAATATCAATGCAACATTCACCCATCAATATCAACAAGGTCCCATGCAATAAAATGTCACTCTAAATCCAACATTTAACCATCTCAATATCAATACCAATGCCATCATGCAAAATCAACCAAATGCAACACCATCTCTCATAGACACCTTGATGCAACAAATCCAAGCAATACAACAAGTGACAAACATGCAATTGGGGAAAAACTAAGAAGACATATTATATGGAGGAATTGTGTCCCTATCCATTTGATAGAAATCTATACATGTCACCTTTCCCTCCACATTTCACTCCACCAACTCTTACCAAATACAAAGGGAAAAGTGATCCAGGTGGAACCCATGCAAGAGTTTAACACGAAATGTATGGACATTTTGCATATGACCCTACTTGTTTGATGGGACTATTTCCACGAAGTCTTGTAGGATAAGCTCTAGATTGGTTTGCACACCTTCCTCCAAGGATTCAAACATGAGGTGAATTGGCTGATACATTCATCAATCACTTTTCCTTCAATATAGAAAGTGGCATGACCCTCACAAAAATATGCACAACTAAGCAAGAGGAGGGAAATTCACTCGCATCATTCTACCAATGATGAAGTATGGCTAGCAAATATTCTTGTCGCATACCCAAGAAATAGTTAATAGCCATGTTTATAAAAAAAATTAACGTAGAATTAATGACTAGACTCCAAATACAATGTTACACAACCTTTGAGGATATCATTAAAAAATCCTTTGAGGATATCACTAAAAAAGGTTTCATTATTGAGAAAGCTCTCATATCAAAAGGACTAGTCAAAGTCTCCAAAGAAACCCCATAAGCTAATAATGACAAAGGAAAATTTTGGTCCCGAAACAAGAATGTCACCAATGATGGAGTTGTTGATGCAAAAGTCATAAAAAAGGTCACCCTACCATTTACCTTAAACTTCCTTCCACATCAAACACATCAAACACATCAAATACCCAACCATAAAGTCAAGATCAATCATTGAATGCAATCCAAAATAATCAACAACATAGAGGACCTCCATGCACTAAGAGGACATATACTCCCTTGGGTGAACCTATTGAATCAATTCTAAAGAAAATTTTGCAATCCAATGTCACTCAACTTCCAGACATCAAGAACTATAAACCTACATTGGTCAAACCTAATTGGTGGAATGAAAATGAATACTATGAATATCACTGTGGAAAAGGACATAAGACATCATCATGTTGGACACTCAAAAATCTCATTTAGGACCGCATTGAACAAGGGGACATTTTAGTGGATAACCCACAACCTAAAACCAATGTTGATCATACCATATTCAAAACTCCCTTGCAAAACCATGGAAAAGGGAATACCCCTAGTTCAAGTAACAATAGTGTAAATTATACCAATGTTTCACATCACTACAATACCATCATTAATCACATTTAAGCCTTTGATAGTCATGTTGCCACTATTACCATTAATAATAAAAGTTCAGAAATTAGAATGTGTCCTTAACACATGCAGGGCCAAAGTAACCCTTCAAGGGGCTGCCTCTAATCCGCAACATAAAAGGCAATACAATCTCCTTGATCACCTAGGTAATATGTGCACACAAATATCTTGTAATGTCCCCATTTTTTCTCGCCTCGGCATCTCACTAATTAGCCTATCCTTTGACCCTTGTAGGCTAATATTCATGGTTAGAGGGTCTTGTTTAGTAGTTATCAGGTTCTTCTTCTCTAGAGTATGGTATTGTTCAAGATTGGCTTTTAATGGTGTTTTGGGACTCAGTTGTGCACACTTACTATTTATAGTAAGTCACTTGGTTATTGAAGTTAGCTTTAATAATAATTAATTATTTAAAGTGTGTTATAGATTTATATTTTAACTTTATGTCAATGGGGCCATTATGACTTAAAAGGTCAATTAATGATGCATTAAAAGGGGTACCCACTTTTTAACATATATTGAAGTACATCAAAAGCAACATCAAATATATTTTAATGACTTAAAAGCCAACTTGGGAGTCATGCTTTCTATGAGAAGTATAAAAGGCATCCACAAAAGCAAATTGATCCATCTTATGAACATTTTTACACTTGGCATTTAGAGAATATGACTTTGTGAGGAGAAGGAACCAAGGGTTTATGTAATTCCTACAATTTATTTACATTAGAGAATGTGGTATCTTCATTTTTCAGCTACTTGAGGGTGTGCAATACCATCTTAAGGTTGTATTATGGATTGGCTTCATTGAGGGGTCAATATTGAGAAAAATTGGAGAAGATTTTGAAAGGGTTTGAAGAGTTTCATTAAGAAAATCATATATCTTTTGTTGTTGTTCATATTTACAGCTGTGCATTCAAATTTGGGTTGTACCTTTGTTGTTACAAGCCGTACAAATCACTCATTGCCAACTGTACTTCTTCATTTGGTTGGGCATTTGGATCCTTGGTCAAATTGCCTAGTTTTTGGTGCTTCAATCGTCCTATCCTTGGGTGTCCAAAGCATTAAGATCATTTGTTGTAAGTTTTGAGTTGGAGAAATCAATATTTGAAGCTGATTGATTGCATTAAGGGATTCAACCATAGTAGATTTTCATTTCCAAATTTCCTTGTGTTTGCACTATCAATCTTCAGGTATGATTATTTTGTAAGTCTTCAATAAAGAATTCAATATAAAAAATAGATATCTATTTCCATATTATCTTTGGCATTGTACATTTGCATTCGTTTGAATATCTCTCTTTCTAGTTTGCATTTCTTGGCATCTTAATCCAAAAAACAAAAAAGCATAAAACCACAAAATTCACAAAAAAACAACAAAACAACAAAACTAAAAAAAAGATTAGCAACTATAGATGAATTGATTCAGGGAGAACAAGGGTTCTTACATATCTATTCTTGAATTTCTTTGCATCTCCCTAGAGTATAGGGCCATCCTGGACAAAGCCTTGCAAGATGCATTCATCCCTTTTGACCTAAATGTCAACCAATTTCAAGCCATGATAGGATTTATAACTACACCACGCTACGTCACCTTTTTCGAACAAGACCTTTCCACAAAAAATCCAAATCACAATGATCCACTACACCTTGAGGTTTTCATTAATAAACATAAGATCAAACAAGTCTTGGTAGACAATGGAGTATGCCTAAACATATGCACCCTAAAATTGGTGAAAGAATTGGGATACTCTAAGGCTTGCATAGATCACACTAAAACAATTGTTATCAAGGCTTATGATGATGATGAGCACTCATCTAAAGGATTAATTACTCTACCTGTAAGCGTTAGCCCCGCTGTTCAGAATACAATGCTACATGCCTTGGATCTAGACTTTTCATACAATCTTCTCCTAGACTGCCCATGGATTCATGCCATGAGAGTTGTACCTTCCACCTATCACCAATGCTTAAAGTTTCTAATGCAGGAACATCTAGTGGTGTAAGGGAAATCTTGCATCACCCAAAAATATACATTCCATTTATGTTTCCTTTGGTTATCCTTTTGTAGATGTCTTTGCATTTTTGGATACCCTTTTCGTCATAATGTAAATCCCCACTTTCAGTTTTATTTTTTTGCTTTTTCTGGTCAACTGCTATTTTTAGTAGGTATTGAAATTTGAATGTGTTTGGGGACAAAAATTATATGGGGGGATTCAAAACAGAAAAATAAGAAGATTGGCGAATGAATCAGGCTAAGAGCATTCCCAGTTTGAAAGATATTGCAGTTTCAGTCTCCCAGAAATGCACCTGAAAACCTTTTAGATCAGGTTTGAGGCACTAAACGGCCCTAAAATAACCTAAAAACTTGCTAAAATTGGCATAGCAAATTTTGAGCACATTCTTCACTCTAAGACCTTTTTGATGGTTCAAATGGTTCAAAAAACAGAGTCCTAGATCAAAAGTTATGGCTCCCGAAAGTTGGTGCACTTTTAAAATGTGCTAATTTTTTAATGATGTTTTAAATTTTGAATTTCAAATTGTAATTTGTGGTGCCAAACCACCAAAATATGATAATTCAAATTTTTTTTATCTCCAAAATGGAAAATGAGCTATTTATGGGGGGATTTTCTAATTTTTGTAGCTTTTTGGAGAAAAAGAGTTTGCATGTTGTGAAAGGGGATTCTGTAGTGACTGCAATTTTTTTTAGCTTGCATGTACTGCAGAGCTTGAATTTCAAGTGTGTGTCAATCAAGAAACTTCATCTTCCACCTCGCCACATTATATTGATCCATCTTCCTTGGTCAAATCATCCACTCCATTTACTACACCTTCCCAAACTAAGGTCTAGATCAATGATATGGGGTGTGGAGAGTATCATATGGATAGTTCATTTGGTGTTGAGAAGTCATCTATAGGACAAAATGTTAATATTTCTAAGTATATTCAGAATCTTAAGAACAATGTTGAGTCAACTTCAGATGGTCATGCCTGGATTGAAACCTTTTGGGATCCTGATGATACCTTTGTCTTCACCATATTTGCTCATGATCCTTTTCCTTCCACTCCATCTTCAAAACCATCATTCTCCCATTTTGACCATCTTGAGTTAGGGTATGCATCCCCTATTGTTGCCTCTACTAAGCCTTCTTTCCAACTCATTAAGGATGTATAAACCTCTTGTGATGTTAATAGTGCCGAAAAGGATAGTCTTGGAGAATCTATTGAGTGCATTGCTCAGATTTTTCATGAATCACACATTCCTACCATCTCATCTATCTCTTCCATCTCACCCACATCCATCCGCCTCATAGACATGGATCATCAAGTGTCACCTCAAGAAAATAACAAGGATATAGCTCAAGAATCAAAGGTGAAAGTTCTTTCTTCAAGTGGAGATACAAAATCAAAATAAAGAATGCAAAGAAAGAAAGATCAAGAAAAGTCCTTTAGTCAAAATAAAAAGCTATTAGACAAGTCAAAGATGCAAATAAAATTCAAGAATGAAAGTAAGAAAAATTATGCCTCTTCATCAAAAATAATTGGGGGCATCTATCAAAAGAATGAAAGTAAAAAAGAATTGATCTCTAGTTGTGCCTCTTCATAAAAAATAACTAGAGCCATCTATCAAAGAAGAAAGTCAAAAGAAGAGTTTGTTGATCCAAAGTCTCCATTTTCATCCTTTTCACCCAATCCATACACTCTTCCAAATCCACCCATATCCACACATCCATCATATCATTCCATCTCTCTTGGTGATGTTTCTTGATGGACCTTTGATGACAACCCCTTCACGTGTTGTAAATCACTAGTTACCCAAACCCCTTTTTGTGTGAAGCCTGATGGCCCAT
>VDFB02195765.1:0-15411 GCA_007258455.2 Sequoia sempervirens | reverse complement strand
ATCTTCATGCGCTTCAATCCTGAGATACTATGAGACATGTGGAGTGTCCACACAAACTCATACAACTGATTTGCATAATCTTCTGCTGGCACAAGTAATCAAACATATGTTTTGATAAAGAATAGGCATCCATAACCAATTGTAGAATTTTGTTACTTGAAAATTAAACTTGTGGAGCACCAAACCACTTGAATCTTCAATATAGCATGCATCGGACATTTCTGAGAATGTCCCCAAATCCTCTTGGACAAATCTTCACATCTGGATGAATGTGGAGCATTCCAACAAACCTTCATCATCACTTTGCACTGCCAGAGCACATGCCAAAACTCTATCACTTGTAACTTTCACTTCAGAAAGTGTAATGAAATGAAACATTGGATATAACACCTTCACATCTCGAACAACTTATCTTCTAAACCGCAAGACTAAGTCTTTCTTTGCAGAAGGATGCGGACCAAAACACTGTGCCTTTGCCTTAGAGTATATACTATGAATGTCTTAGACACAACTTCTGCAACTTGTCATAGAGTGTGGTACACCAAACTGGTAAGATATCAATGAAGACATACTAAAAACACATTAAGACATGTGTACCCACCTCCGCATCATACTTAGGCAACAAACTGAACCATTCATTGCAATGCTGACTAGCACCAACTGATATCTCTGCACATTAACTATCTCCAGAGCATATACAACCTTTAACACACATTTGACATCAATGACAAGCAATCTTATCAAGATGCAACAAAGAGATCATGATTCTATCTTCATCATAGTTACAAAACTCTCCAAGAATTTCTTAGACTCAACGAATTCCAAAGTAGGTGGATGTAAATGAATCAAGAAGACTCAAGACCTGGGTACCCAATGAGTCTTGTCCCTAAAACTTGGCCAATTCAGGCATGAAAATCAGAAAAAATAAAAAACCCAAATCTAACACTCTATGGCAGCAAACATGGTTTTGGCCTAATTATTGTTTTATGACTTCAACACTCGCATTTTTTTGAAGGGTTTGAAGAACTCTTGGAGCTTGGTTAAAAGTGATGAAATTATAAAAAATGGCATGCACCATGAAGGTCTGTGTGGTCTCAAAGACTTTAAAATATAAAACAATAAATTATTTTGGGCCATGCTGAATGGAAAAACAATATTTTAATTCTTTTGAAGTTTTCCAATTAAATCCCAAGTATCAATTATATTTATACTTTTAGTTTGCCAAGTCAATCCCTATTATAAATAATTCTCCCATGACTGTAGTAGTATTTGTAGACTTGTCTAAGATACAAGCACATAGCACTAGTGATGCTAGGCTGATTGATACAAGCTCCTCTCTACAATAATTCATCACTCCATGCTGTGATTTTTGTTTATGATACCATGGTTTTCATAATCCATGAATTTTGTATACCTAAACACCTGAGAGTACTTATATATTTTGAAATGTTATTTCCTTCAACTCAAATCCACTTTTGTATTCATTTGATCAATGTATACTTGTGTATATGATCAAAGTAGCTTTTAATTGATAAGTTTATTATGTCTTTAAAGTTGATTTATTGATTGGTGTATAGTAAAATATTTAAATCTTCAAAACATCTCTTATATTCCCCGTTTTTTCAATTTCCCGAGTTTGAGTGTCAAGTTCGAGTCTGAGCCAAGTCCAATTCTTCTAGCAATGATTTGAAGGCATGACATTATCAACAATATATGAACTTGTAATGTAAGAAGCCAGCTTCAATTGGAGGCTGAGGTCAAAATAGCCGGAAAAGAAACTAGATTTGGATGATGAAATCGTTCAAAAAGAGGTACTAAATAGCCTGCTGATTGCCACTAGGCCTTTGAAGAGAGCAGTGCAAATTTGGATTTGGTGCTCAATATTCGAAAAGCTTTTTTATGGTTCCCCTGCAGGTATCAGTTATAAACCACTAGATATCAGTCATAAAGGAGTTGAATAAGTTGAGGACTCAACCACCCGCTGGCAATAATTTTACATTCCTTCTCCAGTACTAGATATTATTGAAATGCTAATCTACAACATTTGGAAAATATGCTGGAGGCCGTCACATCAATACATTCCCAAGCCATAGGTGGCTCTTATGAGCATACAGCATCCAACAAAGACTAAGTTAAGGATAGGAAGTTCTAATTCACACAGCACCTAGTAAGGCCCCATATCTAGTATTAGCAAAGGCATCATGCAGATAAGCTTCTAGAATAATTGAGTCTAATGGTGGAGTTGCTGTGGTACCTCAAGTAGCTTTCAAAATGTGGAATGCCCAAGAGGCTACTAAATCTCTTGGCACATTTTAGGTAACATACAAGGTCAAATGAATTAAACCTTCTACTCTTCTTCGTGTTTACCTAGGCAGTACCTATCTAAACATGACTTGGCTTATAATTATCCTTCTTGCAATGATTTTTCCACAATGGCAGATGGAAGTGAACAAATGAAATCAAGCTTGGTACAAATAGCAATAGCAATCTTCTAAATCTAAATCATAAAATTCTCCATTAACAGATGTAAAGGAAATGAATGAATCTAAATGATGAAATTACAGAGATCAGTGCCTTATTGGGTATGCGGAGTCAAATGAAATAGAAATGGGTAACTTATTTTGGCAAAAACTCAAATTGTCAGCATATGTTCTATTTATAACTTGTATAAACATGCAAGGCTATGACTACCAAGCTCTACTTTAATAATCTAGATGAATCTCCCTAATTACTATGATCAACCAAAAGGATTTAATCTCTCCTTGAAAGAACCAGTCAATTAATCACACAGATACAACAAATGTGCACTGATAAACTGAAAATAATCTTGTTATATCAATTTAAACAACCAGAAAGAATCAACTTGGAGACAACTTAACAATACTTTTCAATAAACTCAACAGACAATTGACATCAGAAATAAACTGCCACACCAACTGATTTTCATTGAAATCACCATTTGAAAACATGCATCATAGTCTCTGATATGAGAACTTTATTCTACTGTATTCATTCCTAATCTACCTATTGTAATCTAATCTGATCTTCTGATTTCCCTTCACAATTGAAAATGAATATTTATACATATGCATCTGAACAGACACATCGTTTCATATTCTAATGTCGGCAAACAATAGTATTTGGGCAAATCCCATGTCGGCCAACAGTTGCATTCGGGCCCAATTAATCATCTCTGAGTCATTCGTCGAGACACCCTATAAGTATGCCAAAGGCAATAATATCGCTATCAGTTGCCCCCCAATTCTCTGTGTTTCACCATAATGTTCTGATATTGGGGAGACCTCCTATAGATTTCATCATGCTTCATCGAAAGTTCTTTTACCTCTTGTATATCGCTGTGACCCTCTACCGTCTTGGAGACATCATACAGTAATCAAAATGTGTTACCGAGAATCTCTTTACGTTCACTTTTGATCGCCCAAACATAAACATTCTCATACCGACAGAGTCACCATTTTGCTTTATTGGCGAGACTGGACGGGTTCGCTGAGACTCTACTCCGAAGTTCATGAGTCTTACTAAGATGTATCTTTTATGCTTTTGGTCAGTAAGACAAGGGAAGTTCGCCATGATATTACAACGAAGAAAAACCTCTCGCTGATGAGCACCTTTTGTGTAATGTCGGCGAGACTGAAGGTCACTCACCAAGACCTCACCACGAAAACCTTTTGTTATATCGATATGCTTTGCTTTATTGTCGGTTGGCAAGACACCTCGAATTCGCTGAGACCTCATATCACATTCCTTTAGTCTGGCTGAGATGTTTGCTTGGACCCCAATAGTTAGTAAGACAAAAAAAATTCGCCAAGACCTTATTCCGAATACTCTTAGCTTGGCCGATAAATATCCACGTGCATTAGTCGGTGAAACATGACTTACTCGGTGAGACCACATACCGAATACAACACTCCTACCGATATGTTCCTTTTCTGTTGCCAAAACAATGAAAAAAGTCCTGCCGAATGGTGAATGCACATGACTTGTGATCGTTGTGACATCAGATGAGTCTTGCTGATAGGAAACACAAACTCATATTAACAAGACTACTCAATGGGTCGGGGGGACCATAACGAACTCATGCCGATATAGACCATAATGAGAATTATTCAAGACTCGATGGAAATTATGGGGCTATATGGGCAAAATATGGGTAAAAATATCATGAAGGGAGGAAAATGTGCTCAAGGTAGGACTCATTCGGAAAATGCATGGGTATGGACAACATGAAAATCATCAGAAATTTACAGTTCCAACAGTGGCTCCGTCTGGGGATGAATGATAGTAAGATCATTGCAAGGATCCAGATCTTTGGGTGAGCAGACCAGACACAAAATGATGAGCAGTGAGTAGAATGGAAATGGACATGCAGCATGATGGAATGAAAGGAAAGTGAATGCAAAATGGAGATGAACCAAAACCCTAAACTACTGTGCATGGAAAAGAATTTTAAAGAGGATAAGCAAGAGTCGTCCATGCACTGGCAACCCTTAATCCTCTGTGTTTCAACTTCATCAGTTCTAAGCTGTTACAATCTGAAACTCAAACCATACTTTCCTCTATCCAATACCTGGTTTTGTCTTGAGTTCATCAAATTCTTCTTGAAGACATTCATGCAGTCTTCCCTATCATTGTTATTAAAAGTTCTTAGAGAATCATCATGCTCGGTTTGGCCCAAAATCCCTACACCACTCAGCAATTCGAATTCTTCATCATCATGGGACAAACCCTTGTTATCCTCAATATATAAAATGCATGCATATTCAATACAATATTTTATATTATCTCTCACTGTTATGAATTGTGAAACATTCTCCCAGCTGTATTGAAAATTCACCATCAAAGTGCTTCTCTTGAGAATCAAAAAATTATGTTATATCAATGTTGTCTGAAACAAACAAATCTGCAACCTTTTGCACCTCTTTGACACTACCATTTGGATACAACACTGGATTATGACCCATATCTTCAATATCAAGCATATATGAACCAATCAAATCTAGACCTCTATCATCCTTGGTATGCAAACAAATGTCATCTTTACATGAGTTAGAAATTTCAAAATCACATACCTTATCCTGAATGGACATAGACTTTTGATCAACACCAAAGGTTTCACCATCATTCCAAGAAATGCATTGGGAGTCATAAAAATCTTTACACAAAGATCTTTCACTATCAAAAAAAATGTAAGTAGGACGCACAACTTCAAAATCACCTTCATGTGCACATCCCTGGTATTCAAGAGTTAAAAAATATGAAATTTGTTCACAACTAAGTGAACAAGTCTCCACATTTTCATCACTATAGTTGTATTCTTCACTTTTGTCATCATCAAAAAGAAGTCCAAGATCATCAGAGAATGAGAAATCAGAAACATTATCAGCGTAGTCATTTATGCCATAATTACTTTGTTTATCTGAGGTCATCTCCTCTCTATCATAAAATGGATTTGAAAATATCTAAAACTCATTCATGGGCATACCTCCGCAAAATATCACTTGACCTTCTTTCAACTCTTCATCGTACAATGGGTTTGAAAATTTTTGAAAGCCATTTTCAAATGTACAAACCTCTCCTTCATCAGCTGCATCTTCATAGTTTTCAACTGTAGTTGGAAGTATTATCTGCTAACTATCAAATAAATCAACATTTCCCATCGCTTCTTCACCCTGATCTTCATAAGAGGTAGAAAAAACCCCTGATTGCAAATCAAAATCCTCGGGTTCACAATCTAAATACTCACTAGATTCCTCATAATATGCACTACTTTCCCTGTAACAATCTGTTATGCAAGAGAAATCTCTTGTATCATCCTCCTCCTCATATGGGTTAACATATGAGTCATTCTTACTTGCACATGTCTCATCCTCTACTGGATTGATCTCTTGATGCTCATCTATGATATCACCATCATCTTCATACCCTTTCCCCTAGGATAACGCTTGAATGAAGTCAAAAGAGGAGCCTTCTTCCTTAATCCTTTTCTTTTGCTCCAATGTTTCTCCTTTGTTTTCCTTCTTCTGATCCTTCATAAAAATTCCTCTGAGGACATCCTCCTTCTCATTTACTGTCCTATTTCTCAACTAGTACTTATGCTTTGCTTCTTCAACTACAGCAATAGTTAGTCTCTCTATCTCCTCTTCGGTGAATCTCTTCATACTGCATTGAGTAGGAACCTCAACAGAATGTGGCTCTGTATAATCTTCTTCAGAATCAGAAAGAACATGTTGTTCAGCCATATGGACATTATATTTCTAATTTGAAACATCATACGCATACCCTTCATCTTCTGAGGATGAGTAGCTTTCTACAACATGGTGAAAGGTATTTGAGGTCAGATACACTGTGTGATCTTCTCCATTGTTTCCTGTCAGCATTCCCTCTTCTTGCATCCTTTGGGCTACAACATAATAGTCTGAGGAATGTGGCTTATCACAAACTTCACAGAAATAATTGTTACTTACCATATAGGTTCCCTTGTTGCTCAATGGATTAGGAGTCTCTTTGCTTCCAGGCCTAGCTGTTATAGGTTTTCCATCCTTCCAGTCTATATTATAAGGCATGCCATGCAACCTTGACCTCTCATTTCTGTAATTATTCTCTTGTCTATACTGATAATTGCTGCTATGCTAAGGAACCTTAGGATTGTCTCTTTTACTAACTATCCCAGTAGCCATCCTATTGTTTTCAATTGTTAGTGCTATCTTTTGAGCTTCAGCCAAATCGCTTGGGAATCTATTTCTCAATTCATACCCTATTTTAGGATCAAAAGCATTCAAATAAACACTGAGTGCTACAGAGTCCAACAACTTTGATCCAGGAGGTATTTTATTCTGCATCTTATTGAATCTCTGATTAAAATCATAAATTGTGTCATTTTGATCTTTCTGAATGTGTATTAATTTATGAAGAGCAGCATCTGGTGCACTTAGATTCCCATATTGCTCGAGGAATTGATCCTGAAATCCTTGGAGAGAATTAATAGAAGCTGCTGGTAGGATGTTGAACCAATCCCTAGCATCTTCAATAAGTGATATCATGAATAGCCTCATGCGTAAATCTTCATATGGCACATCCAAATATTGGATGAAAGCATTGAAACTTCTTAAATGTTCCTCAGTAGTAATTGCATTAATCCCTGTAAACTTTGGAACAAGACCTCTCCAACTGCCATTCATTGGATAAGGGGATAATTGAATCCTTGTCAAATCAAATTGTATGATCATTGTTTGTGTATTGATGAGGCTGGGTGGAATGCTTGATCTTGGTATATCGGACTATAGTGCGTGTATGATGATGTGGCACATCTCTTGCTAACCATGAAGCGGTGGTGAGTGTATATTCTATTGTGCATGATATGCATTGCCTCCATTGTGAAAATTTCCAATTGTACTATTAGGCACTTGAGGGTCAATGCTTACTTTTGCATTTGTGTATTCATTCTTGTCCAATTGTAGTCCTTTCTTTTCCAATTCTTCAATTCCTCTTGTCAATGCTACTTCTCAAAATATTCTTTCATTCCACACACAAATTCCATTCTTCATCAAGATTTTTTTAGAGTCACCACCTACTTTTCCAAAAGTAGGAAAATAATTCTTTCTGATCTTTTCCCAGCGGAATCACTTTTTTGAAACTTCTCAAATTACAACTTTTTCTTCAATGACTCTATATGATGGTCTTCAACTAAATTTTCTAATGTTTGTCCCCAGTAGAGTCGCCAATTTTTTAGCTCTCAAAAACATAGGCGAGATGCCTCAAGAGGCTGCCAATCTCTTGATACACTTTAGGGTAACAGACAAGGTCAAATGAATTAAACTTTCTACTCTTCAGGTGCTACCAGACCTAGGCGGGTGTACCTATCTGAATGAAGCAGACTTGACTTATAATTATACTTCTTGCAATGATTTGTCCACAATGGCAGATGGGAGTGAACAAATGAAATCAAACTTGGTACAAATAGCAATAGCAATATTCTAATCTAAATCCTAAATTCTCCGAGTGCTTGAGATGCAAGGAAATAGGAATGAATTTAAATGATGAAATTACAGTCGATTGCCTTGTGGGTATCGCGGAGTCAAATGAAATAGAATTGGGCAACTTATTTTTGGAAAAACTCAAATTGTCAGCATATGTTCTATTTATAACCTGTATAAACATGCAAGGCTATGACTACCAAGCTCTACTTTAATAATTCAGATGAATCTCCCTGATTACTGTGATCAACCAAAAGGATTTAATCTCTCCTTGAAAGAACCAGTCAATTAATCACACAAATACAACACATGTGCACTGATAAACTGAAAATAATCTTGTTATATCAATTTAAACAACCAAAAAGAATCAAGTTGGAGACAACTTAGCAATAGTTTTCAATAAACTCAACAAACAATTGACATCAAAAATAAACTCCCACACCAAATAATTTTCATTGAAATTGCCATTTGAAAACATGCATCATAGTCTCTGATATGAGAACTTTATTCTACTATATTCATTCCTAATCTACCTACTGTAATCTGATAAATCTTATGATATCCATTTCACAATTGGGAATGAATGTTTATACATAGCCATACGAACGGACACATCATTTTATATTCCAATGTTGGAAAACAATAGTATTTGGGAAAATCCATGTCGGTATGGTTGCATTTGTTGAATTAATCATCTACGAGTCATTGGCCAAGAGACACCTATAAGTATTCGAAATAATATCATTGTCGGTCCCCAGTTCTCTGTGTTTCGCCGTAATGTTTTGATATCAGGGAGACCTCCTGTAGATTTCATCATGCTTCATCGAAAGTTCTTTTACCTCTTGTATATCGCTGTGACCCTCTACCGTCGAGGAGACATCATATAGTAATCAAAATGTGTTACCGAGAATCTTTTTACGTTCTCTTTTGATCCCCCAGACATAAACATTCTCATACCGACAGAGTCACCATTTTTCTTTATCGGCGAGACTAGATGGGTTCGCTGAGACTCTACTCCGAAGTTCATGAGTCTTACTGAGATGTATCTTTTATGCTATTGATCGGTAAGACAAGGGAAGTTCGCCATGATATTACAACGAAGAAAAACCTCTCGCAGATGAGCACCTTTTGTGTAATGTCGGTGAGACCAAAGGTCACTCACCAAGACCTCACCACGAAAAGCTTTTGTTATATTGATATGCTTTGCTTTATCGCCGGTCGGGAAGACACCTCAAATTCGCTGAGACCTCATATTGCATTCCTTTAGTCTGGCCGAGATGTTTGCTTAGACCCCGATAGTCAGCAAGACAACAAAACTTCGCCAAGATCTTATTCTGAATACTCTTAGCTTGGCCAATAAATATCCACATGCATTAGTCGGTGAAACATGACTTACTTAGTGAGACCACATACCAAATAGAACACTCCTACCGATATGTTCCTTTTTTGTCGCTGAAACAATGAAAAAAGTCTCGCCGAATGGTGAATGCACATGACTTGTGATCACTGTGACATCAAATGAGTCTTGCCGATAGGCAACACAGACTCATATTAACAAGACTACTCAATGGGTTGGAGAGACCATAATGAACTCATGCCGATATAGACCATAATGAGAATTATTCAAGACTCGATGGAAATTATGGGGCTATATGGGAAAAATATGGGTAAAAATATCATGAAGGGAGGAAAATGTGCTCAAGGTAGGACTCATTCAGAAAATGCAAGAGAGTGAACAACATGAAAAACATCAAAAATTTACAATTCCAACAGTACTATTTTTGCCAATAAGAATAAACACACCTGCACCCATGCAATAGAGTGAGATTGATTGTCAGTTAGGAGACTGATTATTCCTTTACGGGGGGAGGTCTACAGTGTTGGAGGGCAGTGCAGTCAGCAATAAGGTACTGGTGCATCTTGTATATTATAAGCATCTAATTTATAAAATGCTTAACATAATAGTGCATATTGCTGCCATAAAAACTGAGCTTTTATTATTAATGATGTAATGTAGAGAATTCATCAGTTTTGAAGAGGTACTGACAAAGATCAAAGCCTTTGGTTCCACTAACATTTATGATGTAGCTCTTGAATCAACTAGTCATAGTTATTGGTGCAGAACACAGCTGTCTTTAGTGTATGGTTGCTATTATACTCTGCCGAAAATCTGCTGTCTGTAATACATTGCTACTTAAAGTTAATTGTTCTCCTAGTAAATAACACTTCATGCATAACAGATGTTTACAACACCTTATGGAAACAGCCAATGGTTGTTCGATGTGGGACCATAAGAGATGCATGTATTTATCCCTGAACTCACTGCTATGTGTGGATTTGCCTACAGAAGTGCAACTTGCTCTGTAAAAAAAAGTTATAATTTCTATTTTAAATGACATGAACATAAATCCATAATTTTACAAAACTGCTGAAACCAGAATACATCAATCACTTTCCACAAATTCTAAAGTTATGTAGAAGGAAAAATAGCAAGAAACAAATATTGTTACCCACCCTTTTTCCAGGGGAGCAGATATGCGGAGATGGAGTTTCTAAATGGTCCAAGGAAGGAAATTATTACAATTTGTTTTCTGAGGGAAAAGCGAAGGTACATACAGAGTGTATTAGCCAAAAGACTGAAATTCTTATGCAAATAGGCTATATAAGGTAACAGTATCCAATAGGAAGCAATATATTGACCCTAGGAAACAAGTGAAATGATCGTGAATTCACCTCTTCAATACAAATGAAGAAGCTTGACCTCAAAGACATACAAAGTAACTCTTCAGTGAAGATATCCTCCTTGGAAGCTGCTACTAGAAACAGGAATATCTAAACAAATTTGTGAGAAAGTTGAAAGAAGACATTTCCACACATAAGCAAACTCATGAATGTGTTAGGGCAAGGAATTATTACAACTCATCTCTAATAGCACGGGGAAAATTATGGATAAGCCGTATTAGGATCAAGATAGACAAGATCCACCATAAAAAGAAATAATATATATGCAAGGGATTTATGAAGGCTGTAGAACTGCTCAAAATAATCAATAAGAACAATGCCACTAACTCAAGATAGAATGATTTGCAATGTACAATAAGACACATCAATATGAATGACAAAAAAAAGAGACTTAAGTAGTTATGTTGATGACTTAGTGTTACACCTAAATATTGTAATCACAACTGAGGATAAAGCAGGACCTTAAGAGACTACATGTTGGCTACTAAAGGTGTCAGGAATTCAGCATTTCCACCCATAACACTAGCATATAGTTAGTAGCATTGTGAAACTGTTATTGGAACTAGATCGGGTTCTCTATATGAGGCATTGTTTCTTCATTAAGATAAACATACCACAAAACTAATATCGTTCAAGAGATATTGTTAATTATGAAAATCAAGAAAAAAGCTAGCGTGCAATTTGATCTCGCTGAGCGTACCTATTTAAGGCATTTTTTCCTTTATGAAGATAAACACATGCAAGGATGCCACCAGCTAGAAAACACTCAAGAAACTGGGTTACAATTGAGCTGGACTCTTCTTGGTGATCATCCCTTAATCACTTAATGTATTTTAGTTCTAATCAACACACAAAGTGACTATCTAACTTTAACATGTCCCTAGGCAAGATTGGGATTGATCGAAATTCACATACTTGTTATAGTAAGATCCATTTTAACTTCTGAATTGTTATATAACTTATATTTAAATCTAACACAAGTTATCAAATCTAAAGTATTTTTTTTATGAACCTTCTAATTCCTAGCTAACTAAAGGTCATGTATTTAAATCTCCATACAAATATCTTTTATAAATAACTCAATAAATTGTTTTTTTTTTTTCAATTAAAATCTAGTAGTATCTGAAATTGGAATCTTTTATCATATTCGTTTTGACATTATGCACTCTAGATTTTGAGGGCTGTCTGTATGAAGTATTTGTGCAACAGGTCTTGCAAACTCAAGCTCTACTCTTAACAAATTTCCAAAACAGAAGAGAAATGTTTTCATGTTAAGAAACCTTACTGTAAATAAGGAAGAGTCATAAACTGCATCAGGAAAGGAATTGTCTTCACATGATTGTCCCACTCTTCTCTGCTGATCCTTTTGTTTCCCCTAGAGAATGTCTGTACAGCAGAAATGAAAACCGAAATTGCTAGTTTCACAAATTATATGATACATTTTTGTCACTCTTAAGTGAGTGAAATCCATGTCTTAAATGAAAAATGTCAAGAATGCATTTCTGAACTCATTATTCTTAAAGCAAAGTGAAAACATTCTTCACAAACCTCATCGAGTATAGCCTCTACAACATCATCTGTAAGGTGCAACTCTGATTCTTCCAGTGCATTTAATAACATTTCTTTGACCTGAACAATTGATTGCTTCAATAACTCTCCTACCATGAACAAAGATTAGATATACATTTTTGGATACTTGTAAATAAATTCCAACAGAAAAGTACTACAAAATGCAACAAGAGTATTACCACTTCAAAATATAAGCATTAGTATCTTCGTAGGGCAGCACAAGCCATTTTAAAATGTGTATTTATAAATATCAGGCTGAATAACTGAGAGTAAATCCTAGGAATGAACTAAACATATAATAATGATTAAGCATGGAATATTCTTACTAATTTAATGGAAGCACTAAACGTTAGGTTTACAGCAATAAAAGATGTTTACCAATTCAATCATAACAAGTTTTGAAAGAACCAACTTACATCCTCTCGTTCAATATATCCAGTTTGTCTTAGATCATAGAACCTAAAAGCAACTGCAGAAAAATGGCACATGCTTCAAAAAAGAGTTTGAAGAAATTAACACCAACCAACCGAGAAGGAATACTATTGAGTAAAACATGAATACAACATAGACCTATAAATTAAACAAGAAAAGATATTAAATTTAGAAATGCACATTTCAAATGAAAACTTTACAAGGATGAGGAGACAACTGTTCATACAGCAATCTCGTATCCTGCATTGTACGCTCAAGGCATGGTCTGAATCAACTATATCCCACATTTTTATTAAAATTATGCTACCTATGAGAGGCTGAGAACAATTTCTACAAAATCTAAAAGGATGTTATAGTAAGTAAGTTTTCTCCAACCACAAAAAAAAAAATGTATCCTAGCTTTGTTTCAGCCTGATAGTCCATCTACCATGGATATACTCCACAAAAATTTGAAGGTAGTCCTGGTGAATTATAGATGATATTAGATGTGGTAGAGGTGTGCTTTTTTGTAGTATCCCCATTTAGCCATATGCCCTTTTGTGTGTTTGATAGCTATTTCCGAAAGCCCATAGGCTAGTCAGAAGTTGAAATTAGGGTTTCCACTTTCAAAGGAGGTTTTGAAGGCTTGCATGCTAGATTTTCTAATGCATGTCTAATGGAGCTTTCTGGGTTTTTGGAGAGCTTCGGGATGTGGTAACATGCACGATGAGATAATGAATTGCATTTTTTGTTGTTTCCTTGGTAGTTTTGGAGGCTTGCATATTGTTGTTTTTTAGTTTGGATTTTGAATTCCTTCTGGGTTTTTAGAGAGCTTTTTGATGATGTGACATGCAACTGAAACTGATGAACTTTTCTAGACTTGCTATTTTTAGTAAGTTGTGACGGCTGCTCAAAATGTGGAGAAAATGTGTTTGGAACAACTTACTATTTTTAGCACTTCAATAGTTGAAAGTAATTCGAATGGAGAGGAGTGTGGGAGAGTGCATGCACAGAGAGAGTTCAAAATCAACTGTCAGAGAGGAAGACTCAGAGGAGGGTGATGGAGATCCAGGAGGAGGCATTGGTGGTTGTGCTCTGTTTAGGGCTGGCACAGACCTATGTCAGTTTGTAGTGCTCCACAGGAGAGAGGGAGAGGATGATGGAAAAAGGGACGGTGAAGCTACGAAGACTATTGGTTTTAGCATGTGGTTTGATGAGTGCAACCTCTACTCTTTCCTTCTATCATGGGGGAAGCTCCTTTGGGAGGACTGTTGGTTGGGGTGTGCCATGGGAATGGGGTCTGTTTGCGTTGGACCCTCTTTTGTAGGGGATTCTTTCATCATTCTTCTTGGTGATGGTGGCCATGGCCTTTTTTTTTGGGCTATTTCTAGTTTGGAGGGGGGATCTTTTCTTATTGTGGGTTTTACCCTGTTTGAGGATCTCCTGATGTTATGGTTTGGCCCTTGTCTAAGGATGAATGCTAGAGTGTTTGTGGTGGTTGCTGCTAGAAACATTTTTTCTAGGAGTAGGTTTCTATCTTGGGTGAATGTGGTGAGGATTCTAAAGCTATTTGGAGAGCCACAGTGTAGTCTTGAATCAAATCTTATGGTCATAGCCACCAAGCTGGCTTTCCCTAATGCTTGTTTTCTTTCATTTCCCTTGGTGGTGCTTCTTTCCCCTGGTTATGTTTTGTTGTTGTAGTTAGGCAGTTGTTATGCCCAAAGAGGCTCCAGTTTTTCCTATGACTATGGCCTCACATGGCTTGGTGATGCTACCTCTTGTTCTTTTGTTGGCTCCTTGTTTCTTGAGGTGGTTGTGAGTAATTACTGGTTGGAGGTTTCTCTCCATTTTTGTTCGTGTAGGGGTTTGAATGTTTATTGGTGGTTCTTTCTTAGCCCCTGCTACTTTAGGTCATGGACCTCCCCTATTTTGTTGGAAGAGATATGGTTATGGGAGAAGATTTTCAAGACCCTTGTGTGTTTCAAAGAATTTATGTTGATAAGGGTTTTTTTAGTCCATTCTTTACTTTTTGGTCTAAAGTCTTTTATAGAGGTGAGGATTTTGACTGGAAGTAAAGATCTTTGCTATCAACTTTTTATTTTCTCTCGTGTTTATCCTATGGAGGTGCATGCTTCTTCTATAGAGGTGAAGAAGGTGTGTAAGGGAGAGGCGGTTTGTTGGTGTTGGGGGTGGTATTCTTTCTATCTTCACTCGTTTTCTTCTATAGCTCATTCTATTAAGGTGAATTCCTCTTCTATTGAGGTGAAGAGGGGTGGCTTTGGAGAAGAGATGTGTTGGTGTAAGAATTATTCTCTTACGGAGATGGTGAAGGGATGCAAGGAAGATGCAAATTGTAGCTTTTGGGGGCTGTTTGAGGCTCTGAGTTGTTCGGCTCGTGGCTGCCTTATGGTGGAAACCTTGATTCTTGGTTATGGGATCCATGTAAAACCCATGTTTTAGGTTATGGGTGACTTGTGCATTTATGGTGACCTTTCCTATAAAGGTGGAAAGGGTGTTTTTCTAGGCTTAGAAACTTCTATGGTGGAGCTTTGATCCTGATCTATGCTTTGCTTGTTATTTTCTTGGGTTCAAGGTCCTTGTCAAAACTTGATTGTATAGGGTTGTGGATCCCTTCAAAATCTATAGATTTGGTTTTAAGGTTCTAATCAAAACTTTGTTTCAGTGGGTTGGTGGT
>VDFB02195764.1:0-27181 GCA_007258455.2 Sequoia sempervirens | reverse complement strand
AATATTTTCCACCCATCTTTGGCTTCAAGGGCGCATTTCACCATGTGAGCTTTTAATTTTGATGGAATTTTATTCTTCAAGCTCCTAGGCGCCTATGGAGGGGTCAACTCCATGTTTGACTCGTGAGTCTTCATCTTTGCCTTAGTAGAAAATTTATCAGTTTTTATCCGCCTTTGGCCTTTTAAAGCAAGTTTTGATGTTGGAATTGAAAATTTATCAGTTTTCTCAAATTTCATGCCCTTTGCCAGATTTAGGGTGATTTTCTCCTGCTAACCTCAATTTGCCTCGAGTTTCTATTTTTAGAAGGTTCCTCAAATTTCGTGCTTTGAATTGACTTCTAACTCCAGAAAGATTGATTTTCGCCCTGTTTTGAACTTCGTGGTGTGATCGTGCTGTCGGGGCCTGATGCCTGTCTGTACCTGCTACTTTTAGCAACTTACTAAAAATAGCAACTACTTATAATGTCTTCAAATTTCATCTGTTGAATGCCAGAAATGTGGAGATCGTGGCTGGATGCTGCTTCTGCTTGACTGTCCTGTTCCGCCCTTGATTTTAGGAAACCCTAATTCCTCTGTGCCAACCTGCTAAAAATAGTAAGTGTCTGATTTTTCATTCTCTGCAACTCCGTTTGTCTTGAAATTTGCGCCATGGGGTCCTCATCACTTGTTTGACCTATTCATACTAATACTTGATGTTGACCTACTATTTATGGCTGCCTTGGAGTGACTTACTATTTATAGCAGCTGCTTGATTTTGAGAGTTCCTTAGCTCCGTTTGAATTGAAATTTGAATGCGGCGATCCTTGTTGGTAAACTTGTCTGTCTGCGCTGGCGCCTGAGATTGACTTTCTATTTATAGCCTATGCCAGGAATGCCTTACTAAAAATAGTAAGTGCTCCGATTGTCTTCAAATTTTGCCAGCAGACTCCCTGAAGGACACTGATCATGGTGGATAGTTCAATTTTGGGCATTTTGACGCCTGATTCCTCATTTTTAGCCCTGAAGCCCGAAACCCTAATTTTTCTGCATGTTCTTCAAATGAGCCCCATTTGACCTCGTTTCTACTGCATGTCGATTAGTTCGTGGTTTTGAAGTGCCGGGCAGCTGCCAAAGAGCACCTGCTAAAAGTAGAAAGTAACTGAAAAAGTGACCAACTGGCTATCAGATGATTTTGCATGTCACACTGCCCGAAAAATCTTGAAACCCGTAAAATCTTCAACAACATGCAAGCATTGGATAAAAATAGCAAGTTTCAAGAAAGGATCACTCTACTTGTATGCTTTGGCATCGCTAAGTAAGCTCTTGAAAACCCGTATGAATATGCCGTATTATGCCGAGAAAATTTTCAGCGTAAACCCTAATATTGGCCTCTGAAGGCTGAACGTTGAAAGTTGTTATCCTGTTTTGCATGTCATATCACTGCGAAGGTCTCGAAAAACCCACAAAGAATCTCCGGACATGCGTCAGAAAATGTAACATGTAAACCCTGGAAATTGCCTCCGAAGGCAGAACTGCTAAAAATAGCAAGTCGTCCGTTTCTGCTCAAATTTGGCTAGTGATGAGTTCAAAGTACTCAGAATGTAGTGTCATTGTCAAAACGTGAAAATCTCGAGAAAACAAACCCTAGATTGACACTTACTAAAAATAGAAAGTTGACAGAATTCAGTGAAAATTTAGAGAGATCTTGCCAGAAGTATTTTAACAACAGTGCTAAGTTCAGAAGTTGATTATCCAATCGACTTGACCTCAAAGTAGTCTGAAAATTATAAACCCTAATTCATTGAAAAAGCCCTTCAGACTTAGTCATAATTCAAATCCAGGTCAAATGGTAAGTACACTAGCAAATGGAAGGAACAGACCGAAAGAGACAGACCAAAAGGCAAAGCCAAAAGACCCGAATGGAGAAAAATTTAGGGGGTCCCCATTTTGAATGGGGCGATGTGAAAAGGTCACAACAAGACTCCTAACTAAAGCCAAAATGAATGACTCGATAATCGGCTGCCATGTTCTTTAACAAGATCTCTATCCAATTCTATCACCTACGAGGGTCACATAATAGGCTAATCTCAAGAACTCAGAGATGTCAATTGAAGGGGACATTACACAAGCCAATGAGATATAAAGTTGCTCCAAAATAAGAATATGATGAAACCGCCAAACCACCAAACTCTTCCAAGCAAGGTTTCCAAAACAAGATATTCTATAATATTTTCAATCACCTACAAATTTTTCTTTGAAAGAGACTCACAAATTAGAAAACCAAATATTTGAATGCACTGTGAAATACCTAATTGATATCTCCAACAAACACTAGCCAAGGTAGATCTTTCACCACCAAAGCCAATATTCTCCAAGAGGGTTTTTATCCTCAAGAAGGCTAAGATGAACCAAGTCCAATCTCTAGAACCACAAGGGTTTTTAGACAAAGAGATAATAAACTTCAACCCCCCAAATGAGCTCCCAATTCCCCTTTTTATAAGCTTTTTAGGGCTTTCCACAAACTCACTTTTAAAATCACTTTATTAATTTATTAAGCCTTTTAACTCCAAAAAGTGATTTAATTTACTTTTAAAACATTTTGGGCACTTAAAGTCACATTTAAGCATCCAATCATTTAAAATTTTCCATCGTCTTTCCAACGAGCTATAACATTGAGGTGCTCAATACATGTATTTAATTAAAAAGGTAACCTTAGTGAAAATAATTAAACATAGCTCAATATTACACCCAATTAGCAGAAATGGCCAAAAAGCATCAAAATTGAAATCTGACTGCGTCAAAGTGATCTCAATGATAAAAGATGATAAACGGACCTGACTGGGTGACTCACTAAAAATAGACGCTACCTCCAAGAATCTTGGATCCCATACCAAAAGCCGAAAATAACATCAAAAAGTGGCATATGACTCCTTAAAACCATTTGAGCTCACTAGTAACATCAAATTACCCATTTGAACATGTTGACACAAACTTAGAAAGTCAACGACAACTACACTACTAGAGAACCTGAAAATGTTATTCCTCTATCTAGTATGCATAATTAATTCTATTCATTATTTCATGTATTCATTTTATCAAATAGGAGAGTAAACATTGCCATCATTGCCTTAAAAGAAATTGGTTAAGATCTGAGAGATTCATGCCCTTAGACCTATTGATGTGATTTCTGTAACCGCACCAACACAGAATAAAGTTTCCCAACGGATACTCTATCCTCTCTTGAACAAAGTATTCAGCATGCTAAGATTGCGAGTGAGTTCATGCTTTCAACTCCAAGGTTCTGATAATGCAATAGAATACCCTCAGTTGGTTCGTTGTGATTTTGCTGGTATCACGAGGGGACTTACACAATTGTTCGACAGCTGATAGCAGACAACAGATTAAGGGTTTCACGTGGTTCAATGATTTGGCAGTAAGCACAAGTTTCCTAACGCCAACTTCTAAATGGTTCCACTTTAAAAGGAGTAAAAGTATAAGAAGCCATGCTCCATCTAAAGACGGAGATGGATCAATCACAACTTCAACTGCATCTGCACCATACCCATGAGCGCATGCTTCACCATAACTCAAAGTACCATCGCACCTGACGATACATGAATCATAAATCAAGGTTTGTAATGTTTTCCAGTTGACCACACAAGGCAAACTTGCCGTCAACAAGCCACTAGTGGTATGGATAAAAATGAAGTAGCCTCGATTAACACCACAAATCCACAGCTAACATCTACTTGCATGAAAATGAAAATTGCTCTATATTTACTTCTTGATTCTACGTGAATTGGAAGGACGAAGAAGCCTCGACAACTACTCATAACAAAGAAGAAATCACCATCAATGAAAAATTATTTTATTATGAAAGCATTCACGACAACTTCTTACAAAGTATTCAAAGGGAAGACTTTCCTTCCTTTTCAATCTAACTTATACTATCAAACTATTCTACTTTCTATTCTATCAATTTCTCTCTACTCCTCTGCTATTCTAAATCTAATGAGATACAAATGAGGGGGATGTGTTGATGTGATTTTTGTGACCTCACCAACCAGGTAGAACAAAGTTTCCAAATGGATACCCTATTCTCTCTTGAACAAAGTATTCGGCGTGCTAAGATTGCGAGTGAGATCACGCCTTCAACTCCAAGGTTCTTTAAATGCGAATAGGCTCAGTTTGGTTGATGTGTATATGCTGTGTACTCACGAGGGGACTTACGTAGTTGTTCAAAATGAGTGTAGTAACGACCAATTTGTGCTTTTGAAGGGGATTTTGCGCGAATGATTTGGCTTTAGCGTACAAGTTTCCTAAAACTAACCAAGATTATGCGGAATTGAATGGTTGCAGAGATTTCTAAAATCTAATTCTAATCTAAATGCAAATGGATGTTACGCTCAACTTAAATGAACTTCGACAAACCTTGCCTAGCCTCCCTTAGGACAGCTTCAACAAAGCAAGTGCAATCTTCAAAGGGTGAAAATGATGTTCAAATCACAATCCAATGATGCAATTACCATCACAACGATGCATAACTACACATGAATTTCGATCGAAGTTAAGTGCAAAATGTTCCAGTTGACCACGCAAGACGAGCTTACCATCAGTAAGAACGTTAGTGGTATGGATAAAAGAAATTCACTTATATCAAGCATAAACATCCATGTCTAAATACTAGCATGAGATTAAGTCCTAATTGAAGTCAAAGGAATAAGAAACCTCACGAATTATTCCAAACAAAGTTGAAATTCACCATCAATGAAAAGCTTTATTAAGAATAATCTTTTGTGACAATCTCTTACAAAATTCTCAAAGGGAGAATTCCCCTTCTTCTTCAATAATGCAAATGAAAAACTATTCTAACTTAAAAGCCTCTACTTTCTATTCTGCTTCAACAATATCTCTCTATTCTCTGATTCTATGACTACTACTAGAGTACAAATGAGGGGGACTCCCCCTTATATAGCTGGCCTGTTTGAATCGACGGCCCAGATCAAATTACAATGGAGGGCTCAGATTGAGCCACCTCAGCCCTAGACGAGTTTGCCCTAAAAACCGCCAGAAGGTGGAGGAGTGGCGTCATAAATGCTCCTAAAAATAGCAGATTCCTCCTTTGACCAGTATGAGCAATTAATGCCCACTAACCTTCTAGAAGATTCTCGTCCATGACCCGGATTCCTTTGCTCTTCTCTCTGACCGCGTACGCTATGAATCGCGCCAGCACTGCGTCTACCTCTTCTTCAGAAATTGATGGAGTGAGATTCAGCTGATACTCCAAGATGGCGACCATTTGTTCATGCTTCTCGCAAGATTTTCCCCAAGTCTCGATGGAATCCTGCGTGCTCTGAATGATTGTTGAAAACGTGGAGATGTTTTCAAAATCCAACTGGGAAAATGTCCTCATCTCTGAAAAGAATGGCTGCAATCTTGCCCTTAGTCCTTCTGCATCTACCTCCTCATTAGTGAGCCTTCTTGCGAATACTGACTCTAAAGTGTTGAGAATACTCTCACGAATATTCCTCATGGCCTTTTTGATCCTGGAGGACTCCATTGCCGCCGTGTCAAAGAAACTCTTTCCTGTGAACGCTGCTGAATGCCATCCACGGAAGTCATATCTATCACCCGCTTGAATTACCCCTTCATTCACCAGAGTTTGCGTGGGAACACGCATCAAAACAGCAAGACGTGGGATAGTATTGTCTTGAAAGATGTGGGTATCTCCCCAAGCCTGCTCAACATTATCCAAACGTGAAAGAATACCGGAAGCATTTTGGAATGCTGAGACGAGATCCGCCATGAACTTTTCTGCCTCAGCACGGACACCATTCACCCACTTATCCCCTTCTCGTACAACCCTCTTCACCTCTTCCAAGCCGCTGATCGGCTCACGTGGCACCTCTGGTGGAAGCTCTGCTGCTGGATTACCTTGAGCAACAGGATGTGCGAGATTTTGCACATACTCAACCAACGCTCTGTGCTCTTTCTTCAACCTTTTATACTTTCCTTCTTTCTTTACCAGCCTATCTTTTAATGCCTGAAATGAACTTTCAGCTTCTTCCACCACCTGCGCTCCTGAAGGGCGTCCCAACTCAATTGTGGTGATTGTGTACTTCTCCGGCATTGCATCACTCAAATCGTGATCTTCTCTTGGGGCAGCGATGTGAAGGCTACGGGAACCGGCTTCATTTGTTTCTATCCTTGTATATTTTCTCGCCCTCTTCCGCTTTGGCGACTTGCTTGTTCTATTCAAGAGTTCTTCCATTTCAATTGCTAGGTTGGCGTCATCATCCTGGTCCCTTCTGATCGCCTGTGAAAGCCAATTTCGCTGAATATCATAAACAATCAGAGGCTGCTCCTCAGTTGCTTCCACTTCTCGAACTTCTTCCCGAGCAGTATTTGGTGGAGGCTCGATTATCTCGACCTCTTGATCACTTCCCTCATGTGTCCCAGCATCTTCTTCTCCGAAGGAAAAGTCGAAGTGGGTGTCCATATCTGTTTCTTCCCCTTCATCTCGCTTATCGGCACCTTCAGGATCATTCACACTCTGGGTATCTACTTCTTTTGGCATAGGCTGGTTGACTTCTCCAACTTCCGGTTCTTCATTTCTCGGAGCTCTCTGACTAGCAAACAACGAAACTTCACGCCTACTGGAAGCATGAGATACCAGCTGAGTGGACGTTGTATCCTCTAACCCCTGCGGCTCTGGCTGAACGGGCTCCCTTCTTTTCGGTTCTGGACCTCGTGTGAGTTGCTTCTTCCTCTTTGCTAACACCGGCGGCCTTCTATCACCCATGAGGTCATACGTGAGGGCGACTGACCTTCTTCTTAACCTGTTAACACGCTCATCCACCCAAGCCCTCGTGAATGTCATGACTGGGATAGACAGAGTGTCTAGATCCGCAATCTCTGGTTCGGCCCAATCTATTGGTGGCATCGGAGCGTTCTTTACCGTTTCATAATCTGGATGGGTGACCCTAGTATCCTCCTCAAGTTGATCTGGCACCTTAATCACCTCACACTCTCTGATTAGCTTCAGGGGCAGCCTTGAAAACATCCTCTTCCTGATTTCATCTTCGCTCCCAGCATTTGCCCAAAAGTCCTCCATGTGAGCCTTGTGTTTATATTCTTCTCCTTGTATCGTTCCGATCATTCCCTTAGGATCAAAATTCTGTCGGCTCGTGTGAAGAGTCAGCTTGTAGAATTTTAGCTCATCCTCGGCCTCCTTGGCTGCTTGTAAAGTCGGGCGTTCCTCGAGTGAATTTCCCAACACAATGGGAAAATGAAGACCTCCCTTCTTCTTTCGCCTTATAATCTTGTCGTAGGCCACCAGTTGCCTAGACAACTCGAGTAGGATCATTCTGTTAGTGGGGTACCTAGGCAGTTTGTACACATATGAATCGTACCCCGGAAGTCTCAGATAGGTGAACTTCGGGAATTGGACGAACCAACACCCATATTCCTCGATGAGCATCTGAGCTTCCTCGGATATCCTCTGTTGTAGCCTTTGCTGAAGGGTTCTCGTGATGTACATGGTAAAGGCATCATTCACTCTTTGAAAGTCACCAGTGTGAGTGAGATGCAACTGTCTGCACGACTGGTGGATCTTGAATTGATTATAGCCGCAGCCAATGGGCTCCTGGTACGCCAATCCCCTGTACTTGGTCATTCGAGCCAACATGTAAATGACGTATGAGCTCATATAAAACGTTTTTGTTCTTCTGAGACTCCGGAACTGCTCATCGATGTTATCACTTATCATCTTCGCCCAGTTCACTTGCTCATCCCCTTCGAGCACCACACTGATGTAAAAGAACATCCATGGCTCGAATATGAAAGATTGCGGGCTACCATTGACTCTGCTGAGCAACATAATGATGTCGCAATATTCTTGCTTCAGCTCCTCTGAGATTATTTGTTTCGGTAGCCTGGCAGCAGGTGGCTTTGGCTTGCGCATCCATGAGGTGTTTATTCTTTTCATGCACTTCTCGAAGGTTGTGGCGTACATCTTATCTGCCTTGGCCTTGGACTTATACAACATGTTGTCCGTGGCGAGGATTCCAAACGCCTCGCCGATTGCATCTGGAGCGAAATTAGCCATGATCAAACCATCGGGGGAGGTGATAGTCCGATCCTCAGAATTGTAGCAGTTGGCGCACTCCATGATCAACTCGGGACAACGGACCGCCGGTTGGAAGCCTGCTGCATTATACAACCCGCTCTTCACAATATTTCGTGATGCATCTGTTGGAAGGTTGCCACCTTGCCCGTACATTCTGCGTATGAATGCCTCGAGGTTGAATGGTCCGAGATTGGTGTCCGTCAGATTTCCATGCTTTGAGATGATCTTTGATTCCGGGATGAAAGACTTCTTTAGACTCTTGATTTTCGCCTGCCTGGAGGCGTTCTCCTTAACAGCTTCATTGTTTGCAGCCTTAGTTCCAGCCTTGCTAGTTCCAGCAGCGTCAGCCATCTGCAAAACAAAAAGCGAATATTACTCCATCAACTTTTAAAACAACCATCACGTGAGGCGGCTGGCGGTTGGAGTTGGCTGCAAAAATAAATACAAGTTAGTAGCGTTAGCAGCCAACTTTGACTTCTCAAAAATTAAACTTCAACCTCCAGCAACTCGCAGCCAAAAGAAATAACTTAACTCCATCAATCTTAACTTCGAAAAAGCGTGTTGAGTCTCAGTAAATTTTAAAATCAGCAATTTCGAATTAAAATCAGCAAGCCTTTGAATTAAATTACCAAGTTTGAAATCAACTCTTCGACAGTTATACATCAGCAACTTCGAAGAAAATAAATCCAAGAGTTTTTTAAACGAGCAAGTTAAAATTCGCAAGCTTCAACAATTAAAAATCAACTTTTTCGGAAGTTATAAATCAGCAACTTCGAAAAGCAATCGAAAATCAGCACTTCGAAAATTATAAAACAGCAATTTCGAAGGCTTTACAATTTAAATCTAATTCGATTCGAACACTCGGCAATTTCAAACAACTTCGAAAAAAAAATTAAAGCTCAAGCAACTTCGCATTCAAACAATCTCAGCATTTTAACTCTCAGCATAAATAAACGATTTCAGCATTTCAACTTTTAACTTCAAAGCATTTTCGACTTTCAGCAAAATAAAAAGTTTCAGCAACTTCGAATACATACCTCAACAACGTGAAGAAATAAAAATGCTAAACCCTTTTACTTCGAAGCACTTCGCAACTTGCAACCTCGAATCTCAGCAACTTCAAGAAACCAACTTTCAGCACTTTCAATCTCAAAAAAAATCGAACTTTCAGCAACTTCTCGAATTAAATCTCACAACTCAACTTGCCAGCATAAATTTCAACTTCGAATCTTGTGAGATGAGAATGAAAATCCTCGGAGTTTTATAGCAAAAGGCTGGCGCTAATTTTAGCAGATGCCTTTTATTCCCTTCATCATGACTGACGCGTTTGCTAAATTTAAAAGGGAATATTCCAGTCGTCTGGCAGTTATTATGACAATTTGCTATTCGGGGAGATTCTTTCCTCGATTTAAATTTAAAATTCCCTCCCGACTGCCAGTTACCTCCAGTGATTTCGAGAAAATCATTTTTACATCGATTTGAAGTTATCTCGACTGCATTTTAAAATGGCACTTTTAATTAATTAAAATTTTAATTTAATTGCCAGTTTAATTTATTTCTTCAACGCATTTAAAAATTCGATATCAATTGCCGAAACTGGCTAGGCATAATTTTATTTTCCGTCCGTAATTAACTTCCAAAACAAATTCCCCTTGCTAAATCGTCCGAAATTTTAAAATTGCATGGGTCAAAATCGAAGGGGGGAATTTAATATTAGACTTAGGAAAATAATTAAATTAATTAATTAAATTAATTTCTCCGTCTTGCTAAGAGAAATTTTAATTACCTCCAAATGCCTTTCAATTTAATCGTGCTGAGGGAAAATTTCAACGCGTTTGAATTTTTCTGAGATCACCAGTGATTTTATGTGTATCGTGAAAAAAAGGGGGGAAATATTCAATATTAATTTTTTATTCCTATCTCCCCTTTAGTCAAAGCGCCCTTTTAATTTATTTCTTGCTTTTTAGGCGCATATGACAAGCTTCATTTTGAACGCCCCTTTTAATTTCATTTCAAACTTGGGCGCATTTAATATATCGAGCTTCTAGTTTTGAACACTTAACAATTTTTTATCCTTACCCATGGCGCAAATAGCATGTGTTGCTCTCAAATTTGTTGTGTTTGAATAATCATGAGCCCAGGCGCATTTTAGCTATAGAGCTCTCAGTTTACCTTTTGGGCGCATTTAGATCATGGTACCTCCAGCTTTGATATGGGCGCATATGACATGGTCTCCTTCCAGTTTCAGGGGCGCGTATTAGATGATGAGCTTTCAGTTTCAACTCAGGCGCATATGAGAGGGGGAGTTTCCAGGCGCATATGGAGGTCTACACTTTCAGTTTTGATACTTAGCCATTTTCAATTTCCCACGCATTTTCCAGATTTATTACCAAGGGCGCACTTGAGGGGGCGTACTTCCAGTTTTGAAGTGAGGCACATTCTACACAAGGTGTTTTCAGCTTTGAGAGGGGGCGCATATGAGAGGTGGAGGTTTCAATTTAGGCTTAGGCACATATAGCTAGGTCAACTTTCATTTCCAACACTTGGAATTTTCAAGGCTCACTTTATCCTCCCAAGGCGCATTTGACCACATCAACTTCCAGTTTGTGCCTAGGCGCATATGAGACCATCAACTTTTACTTTTAGCTTGAGGCGCATTTAGCACATCCTCCTTCCAATTTGTGCCTAGGCGCATATGAGACCATCAACTTTTACTTTTATCCTAGGCGCATATGGCTATGTCTACGTTCATTTCAAATGCTTTAGAAAATTTTTCATTTTATCACCTTCATTGACCCAGGCGCATTTAGCACATGGTATTTCCAATTTAAAACACTTAGAAAATTTTTCAACTGCTCCACATTACCTTGGGCGCATTTAAGGGGTCAAGCATCAAGTTAGGGGCGCATTTGAGTTTCTCAACTTTCACCTAGGGCGCATTTGGGACCATCAACTTCCAGTTTGTGCCTAGGCGCATTTGGCATGGTCAACTTTCAGTTTTGGCTTTGGGCGCACTTTGACCTTGCAACGTCAAGTTTTCCAGACTTAGTCATTTTTTCAGTCTCTGTTCTGCCTTGAAAGCGAGTTTCACTACCGGACTCGAAATTTTATCCATTTTAGCAAATTTTACGCCCTCTGCCTGTTGATTTTCCTTGGTCAACCCTAACTCGCCCTGACTTTCTATTTTTAGAAAGTTCTTTGAATTTTGCGCCGTTGACTGGATCCTGACTCCGGAAAGCCTGATTTTCACTTTGCTCTGAATTTTGACTGACTTGGTGCTGTCGATGCCCGATGCCTGTTTGTACTCACTATTTTTAGCAACCTGCTAAAAATAGAAACTGTTCAGAAAGTCTTCAAATTTTGCGTGTTGAATGCCCGAAACATGGTGATTGCGACTGGATGCTGCTTCTGCGTGAATGTCTGGTTCCGCCCTTGATTTTAGGAAACCCTAACTGACCTGCTAAAAATAGCAACTGTCTGATTCTTCATTCTCTGTAACTCTGTTTATTTCGAAATTTGCGCCAAAGACTCCTCATCACATGTTCGACCTGTACTCGCTGAGATCTGGTGCTGACCTGCCAATTATAACCGCTACTGAAGTGACTTACTATTTATAGTAAGTGCCCGTTTCTGAGGCTTCCTTTGCTCCGTTTGCTTTGAAATCTGGACAGTGTGCCCGTCGCTGGTGAACTTGCCTGTGTATGCTGACGCCGAGATCAACTTTCTATTTATAGCCCTTGTCCAAAATGCCCTACTAAAAATAGCAGGTTCTCCGATTGCCTTCAAATTTTGCCAGCAGCTTCTCGGAAGGATGTCAATCATGATGGATACCTCAGTTTTGAACGTTTTGACCTCTGACTCCTCATTTTTAGTGCTGAAGCTCAAAACCCTAATTTTGTGCATGTTGCTCAGATGAGCTCCGTTTGACCTCGTTTCAGTTGTATGATGATCAGCTTGCATTTCTGAGGTGTTGAGTAGCTGCCCAAGTGACACCTGCTAAAAATAGAAAGCGGCCGGAAAAGTGACTGACCGGCTGCCGGATGATCTTGCATGTCATACTGCCCGAAAAATCTTGAAAAACCCAGAAAAACCCAGAAAAATTTCCAACATGCACGCACTGGCTAAAAATAGTAAGTTTCTGAAAAGTGGTCAGCTCCATTTGCATGTTACACCGTCGTGAAGCTCTTGGAAAACCCAGAAAGAAAATGCCGACATGCGCTGAAAATGTTTGCATGCAAACCCTAATTTTGGCCTCCGAAGGCCGAATGCTGAAAGTTGTCATCCTGCTTTGCATGTCATATCGTCGCGAAGGTCTCGAAAAACCCAGAAGGAATCTTCGGACATGCATCAGAAAATATAACATTAAGACCTTGAAATCTGCTCTGGAAGCTGTACTGCTAAAAATAGCAGGTTGTCTGTTTTTGCTCAAAATTTGTCAAAAGTGAACTTGAAGTGCCCGGAATGCAATGAAGTTATCCAAATGTGAAAATCTCAAGAAAATCAACCCTAAACTGACACTTACTAAAAATAGAAAGATGGCAGAACTTAGTGAAAATTTAGGGGTTACTTGCTGAAAACATGGTATTAACATTGCTAGGCTCAAAAGCTAAATAATCAACTCAATTGGATCTCAACGTGACCTAAAAGATGTGAAACCCTAATTTCAGACTTGGTCGAATCTTACGTTCAAGCTTGCCGACGGGAGCGTCCCCAGAAAAGCAGATAGCGGAACAGAAGCGAACGAGAGAGAAAGACAAAAACCAAAAAAAGACCAGAACGGAGCAAAAATTTAGGGGTCCCCATTTTAGATGGGGCGATGTGTGAAAAGGTCACAACAGATGCCTCTTTATGGTGGCCATCAGCTGACGGCCAGATTGCGCCACCTGACAGCTAAACAAGATTCATTAAAACTGCCACCAAGGGGTAGTAATAAATGAGCCATTAATGTTCATCATCTTTCAAAAGATTCCCGTTCACAGACGCGTTCACACTGCTTCAACTTTTTGGACTAGTACGGCAGGCATGTTCTCGATCTGAAACTTCAAGGCTGTAACTTCTTTCCCATACTCGAGAATGATTTTCCTCCTTGATGTTCTTCAACTTCGAAGTACTTCGCTTGGGTTTCCATTTTTTATTTTTATTTTTTTGAGCTTTGAAAACATTTCTTCTTTGCCACTTGGGTTGGGCACATACTAGGTCTCAACACTTAGCCATTTCTTGCAAATTTTCTTCCTTCGAGGTTGAAATGTAGTCTTGGAGTACTTGCTTTATCGCTTCAAATCCTCGTGCTCTAGTCTCGACGTTCAGCCTGCAAAACAGACAAAAAGGAAGAGCATCAAAACACTTCATGATATAAATTCACTTTACTCACCTGAGTTTCATGCTTTAACTTCCAAGGGTTCACTGTTTTTCTCTAGCCAACTTTGCTTTCTTCACGATTTTTCAACATCTGTAGGTTGGGGCATATAACACCCGTGCATCATATTTCAATGCCTTAGACAAATTTCATCATCTTTTAAAAGTGTTAGCTTCAACTACATCTTCTTCACTTTTCCGGCTGACATTTCATCCAACTCTGGCTCGAGCAAAATGTTTCATCAGGAATTTGATCAAAAATCATCTAGGCGATCACCTTCAAATTCATCAGCCACAACACTTTATCTCAACAACACACTTATTCTTTGCCTTAGAAATTTTTTAAAATTTTCCTCAAGAAATTCATCAATCCAAGTATCGATCAAAATTTCCACCTCGAAAGCCTTGGCGAGCTGCAGAAGACCTTGAAATCCATTCCTCATTGCAAACGTCCAATACCCAAAAGAAAATTCCCTTCAAAAAGCATCAAATTCATGTGTCTCCAAATGAAGGGGTACATTTAATTTTCTTGAATTTTGAACCTTAGAAAAATAATTTTCAACAAATTTGATCCAGTTCTTCATCCCTGTGAGTATTTCGTTGCTCTGACTTGAAAATTTCTCCAATCTCACGAAGCTGGCACATTCTGACTCTTTCCTGTCAATTTACCTATGCCTTAGCAAATTTCTTCATCCCCCAGCAAGCTTGGGCGTACTTCCCTCTAGAGGTGAAATTTTTACGCCTTAGAAAATTTTAAGTCCTCTTTCAAATTTGGGTGCATTTCACATGGCTTACTTCAAGTTTTGACACTTGAAAAATTTCAAACTTCACCTCCAAATATCTCTTTCTTCAAGGGCGCATATAAGGGTCTGACCTTCAATTTTCACCACTCAGAAACCTTTTCCATCTCTCCCCTTGAGCTGGGTGCATTTGGAGGGTCCTTCTTCAAATTTTGCATACTTAGAATATTTTTCAACCTTCCACCATTTAATACGCCAAAGAGGGGACCCCCTTCAAATTTTAAACACTTAGAATATTCTTTGAACTCTTCATGCAAGGCAAGGCGCATTTGAGGGCATGGGCTTCCAATTTTTTTGCCTTAGAATTTTTTTTAAATCTCCTTCTTTGAGTTAAGGCGCACCTAGAGGGTCAACCTTCAAGTTTTGAGGACTTAGCGAATTTTTATGGCTTCCAACCTTTCAAAGGCGCATTTTCATGAGTGAGCTTCCAATTTGCAGCTTTTAGAATATTTTCCATCCTCTCCTCATGACCTTGGGCGCATTTGGGGTGGGCAACTCCTCGTTTCCAACACTTAGAAACTTTTTCCATCTCCTTCAGCTTGGTGGGCGCATTTAGCACATTGAACTTTCAATTTGTGACACTTAGACATTTTCTAATTCCTCCTCTAAGTTTAGGCGCATTTTAGAGGGTGTGCTTTCATTTTCACATACTTAGAGAAATTTTCAACCTCCCTCAAGCTTGCAAGGGCGCATTTCAAAGGGTGTGCTTTCACTTTTGAAGAGTCAGTAGAATTTTGATCACCCTTTTCCTCCCAAGGCGCATTTGACATAGTGAACTTCAAATTTTCCATGTCTTGGAATATTTTTCACCTTCTTCTTGAGTTAAGGCGCATTTGGGGTCATCTACTTCCATTTTAGCAGTCTTGAACAAATTTCAAGGCCTCCTTCTCATCTTGGGCACATTTTCACATGTCTACTTCCAATTTTTTATACTTAGAGAAAATTTCAAAGACCTCCTCCTTCTTGGGCGCATTTGGGGAGTTGTACTTCAAATTTCCATGCCTTAGTATATTTTCAAGTCTCCCCTGCAAGTTTAGGCGCATTTGGGGTAAGGAGCTTCAAATTTGTGACACTTAGTGAAATGTTTACTCCTTCTTCCACCCTAGGTATATTTCAAGGGTCAAGCTTCAAGTTTTGAGGACTTAGTAAATTTTTCAATCACCTCTTCAACTTCAAGGGCGCATTTTCATGCTAGAACTTTCAATTTCACAGGCTTAGAAAATTTTCAAGGCATCTCATCTTCCAGGGCAGATTTTGATGCTGGAGCTTCCATTTTATCAAACTTCGATGAATTTTAGCCTCCTGGCAGCTTGAGGGCGCATTTTCAGGTATGAGCAGGATGAAATCCAGACTTAGGCATTTCTCCCTCATCTTCACCAGCTTCTCCATGTCCTACTATTTATAGTAAGTTCTTAAATTTTCACACTTCTGAAGCTCGGATCGATTTGAAATTTTGAACACAGGACCTTCATGACCTTGTCAGCCTGTTCACACCACCATCCTGAGCTGGCCTGCTAAAAATAGCACATTTCTGAAGGTGGTTTACTATTTATAGTAACTACTTGTTTCTGAGACCTCCACACCTCCATTTGACTTGAAATTTGAATGGTGTGCTCCTCATCAGATGACTTGCCCGTTCACACTATCGCCTATTACTGATTTACTATTTTTAGCCTGTTTCAGGAATGCCTTACTATAAATAGTAAGTGCTCCGATTGTCTTCAAATTTTACCGGTGGATAGCTTGAAAGATGCTGATCGTAGTGGGATACACCGGTTTTCGAAAATTCTGGCGTTTGACCCCTCATTTTGAGTCTCGAAGCTTGAAACCCTAACTTGACTTGCATGCATATCAAATGACCTCCGTTTGACCTCGTTTTTGTTGCATGTCAATCAGTTTGTGATTCTGAAGTGCTGGGAGAGGGCTACCATAGTGGATCTGCCAAAAATAGTAAGTTGCTGAAAAAGTGATCATCTCACTTTGCATGTCACATCACTACGTAGCTCTTGAAAAACCCATAAGGAATCACCTGACATACGCTGAAAACTCCAACATGCAAACCCTAAAAATAGCCTTTGAAGGAAGCTTCTGAAAAAGTTTTGATCCTGGTTTGCATGTTATACTGTTGCGAAGGTCTCGGAAAACCCACAAGGAATATGCTGACATGCAAACCCTAAAAATAGCCTCTGAAGGCTGAACTCTGAAAGTCATTATCTCGCTTTGCATGTTACCTCACTGCGAAGGTCTCAGAAAACTCAGAAGGAATCCTCAGACATGCATTGAAAAACTCTGCATATAAACCCTGAAATCTGCTCTAGAAGTTGAACTGCCAAAAATAGTAAGTTGTTCGTTTCAGCTCAAATTTTGCCCATGAGCAGCTTGATGTGTTCTGGATGCAGTGTGATTGTCGAAACTTTGAAAATGCTGAGAGAATACCCGAAATTGACACTTACTAAAAATAGAAAATTGGCAGAATTCAGTGAAAATTCAGAGGAAGCCTGTCGGAAGCATACTGACTGCAACGTGAAGCTCATATTCCAACTTATTCACTCCATTTGACTTTAAATTGACCAGAAAACTCAAAACCCTAATTCTATAGACCTAGCCAAAATTTCACGTTTAAGCTCACAGACGGGCACATCCCCGGAAAGGCAGATAGCAGAAAAGAGAGACACAGAGAGAGAGAGAGACAAAACCAAAGCCAAAAAATGAGGAACGGAGCAAAATTTAGGGGGTCCCCATTTTGAATGGGGTGATGTGTGAAAAGGTCACAACAAGACCCCAATAAAGACGAGAAGAGACCACAAGGTGATCAAGACAAAGAGATTAGGCAATCTTTAAAAATTGTAGAGCAAAGAGAATGGAGAAGAAGATTACAAGCAGCACTTGAGGAAAGTGCAATAGGACAATTTTCAAGTTGGAGCCCTTTCTGAGAACGAAGTTGGATTTGGAGCGTAAGCCAAAGTCGAAGCTTCAATCGGAAAATAAAGCAACTTCTCAACTAGTGGGCACAAATCAACAAGGTATTAAGGTACTTGGAGTTTTAAAGGGCGAAAAGGTAATTATTGGAACCCAAGCATTTTTATTGAATTTTGTGGTTATTTCATTATGAAAAAAAGCATAAGATGCATTGCTAGTGTCATGTCCCCGAAATTGTAAAGCTAAATTTGAGATATTGAAAAAAAAAAAAAAAACCAAACTGGATAAATATCAAAATACAAATACAAGTGCTTGCCATTCAAACATAACTATTATAATTATAATTATCAAAATAAATTTATAATTATAATTATTAGAATCCCAAATATTATAAAGAAACTAATCTTTCACAAACTAAACAAGAAGAGATATCACTATGTGTTGATGTTCATATGCAGCGTCGATCGCATCTTCCAACCCAGATCGAATAAAAGAAAGCATTTAAATTATAGCCTATCGGCTATTTAATTGGTGAAGAACGATTTTTTAGGAATGGCCACGTCATTTGCTAAATAATGATTAATATTTGTTTAATGAGAAGTGGCTCGATTATTTTGGAGGCACAATTTTCTATGGAGGCCGACTTCTTGTTTGTAAAGACATGCCTCTTGAATGAAGCCGACATGATGATCTTGAAGAGTCACATCTCTCCCTTCGAATTGTATTTACACACCTTGGTTGCACTTCAATTGACATCGATTTCATTCCATTCTCATTCATCTCAAGTGCGAGTTCATCTACAAGGCAGATTGAGTTCATAGTCAAGAGCAATTCAATATTGTTGAAGGCTGAGATTCATCTTCAGTGAGTTACATTTGATTATATCTGTGATAGCATCAGTTTATGGTGCATTCTCTTGGCCTCATTATCGGCCTCTATTGTAAAGGAGTTTCTCATTGTGATTCAATATATAAGTGATATATTGTTGCTGGGTTTTTCTCCCTCAAGTGGAGGGTTTTCCAAGGGTATCTACTGTGTTCTTGTGCTGAATTTTGAATTAATTTTTTGTGCTCTAATCTGATCATAAAAACTAACATGGTATCAAAGCGGGTTTGAAGAAGATCTTGATCAGATTTTGTATGACAGCGATACTCTTTATTCTCTTTCTCATCGTTGATTACTTCTATCTCTTTGTCAAGATGGTGAACAGTCTTAAGATTGAGGATAGACTTGAGGGAGCATCAAATTTCACATCATGGAGATTCAGAATTATGCTCACCTTAGAAGAAAATGAATTAGCTGAGTTTGTGGAGAGAAAAGTTCCTGAACCTACGGATGAGGAAGAGAAAGTTCAATGGAGGAAGAAAGATATTAAGGCGAAAAAGATGTTAGTTGATTTCGTGAAGGATCATATTGTTCCTATTGTCTCCAAGTTGAAGACGGCAAGAGAGATGTTTAAAACCTTGGAGGAGATGTACAAAATCAACAACACAAGTCGGGCACTTGCACTGAAGCAACAACTCCATCATGTGGAGATGACGAAAGGAGAAACGGTTATTGCTTACTTCATGAAGATTTCGGAGTTGAGAGATCAGCTCTCTACAATTGATCATGTGGTACATGACAAGGACTTGACCATGCTTGCTCTTAATGGTCTTCCTTCATCTTGGGAGTCTTACATTCAAGGAATCAGTGCAAGATCGAAACTTCCTAAGTTTGACCGATTGAGGGCGGATTGCATTCAAGAGGAGTCTAGGTTGGCTGCTAGAGGAATTGGTCAAAGCTCTACTAATGAAAACATTCATGTTCTCGCCCCTCAATCTTTGAAGAAGAAAGGGAAAGATGGGAAGAAAGGATACTTTAAGAGAAATAGAGATAAAGGAGTTGATGGTGCTCCCGCATTCAAGAAGAAGAGGGATCTCTCCAAAGTCCAATGCTTTAGATGTGACAAATATGGTCACTTTGCTAAAGATTGTCCAACCAAGCCTAAGCAGCAGGCCACCATTATAGATTTCGATGAAGTCTCTCCACAGAAGGACTCATGTGAATACTTATTATATTCGGCATTATCAAGCAATGTACCTACCGACACCAACACTTGGTTGATTGATAGTGGTGCCTCTCGCCACATCACCGGATTTAGGGAGCATTTAACAAACTTGGTGGAGAGAGATTCTAGTGAACAAGTCATTATTGGAGATGATGCTAGTTACTCGGTGAAAGGAATTGGGACCTCCACTCTCCACTTGGATTCTGGCATTTCCCTACAGTTGTGTGATGTTCTATATGTTCCAGGCATCAAGTGAAACCTTGTTTCCATTTCAGCTTTGGAAGACAAGGGTTACCAAGTTGCACTCTCTAAAGGCAAAGTTCTTGTGTGGACGAAGAATTCCAACTTCAAGACTACTCGGGTAATTGGAGTTAGACATGAGACCCTCTATAGGCTATACTCTCGTCCACTTCAGGCACTAGTACATGATTCCTCAAGCTTGTGTGAGCTTTGGCATTGAAGATTGGCTCACCTTCACTTCCGAGCTCTACCTATCATGGAGAAGATGGTCACGGGCCTTTTGAAGTTCAATCAGGAGCACAAAGGAACTTGCAGAGGCTGTGATTTGGGTAAGAATACAAAAGTTCCATTTCATAGTAAAGAAAGTAGATCCAAATGTATTCTAGATCTTATTCATTCTGATTTATGTGGTCCAATGTTTGTTGCTTCTTCGAGTGGTTTCTTGCATTACATTTTTTTTATTGATGACTACCCTAGAAAGACTTGGATTTATTTCTTGAAATCTAAAGAATCTAAGGAGGTATTAGAAAGGTTCAAGGAATTCAAAGCTCAAGTAGAGAACCTATCCAGGAAGAAGATCAAAGTCCTAAGATCCGATAATGGAGGAGAGTACACTTCTGGCAGCTTTCGAAACTTTTGCATTGAAGTTGGGATTAAGAGGGAGTTATGTGTCCCTTATAATCCTCAACAGAACGGTGTTGCAGAGAGGAAGAATAGATCGATCATGGAAGCAGCCAAAGCCATGATTTATGACCAAGATCTGCAGACCTTCCTTTGGGCATAAGCATCTAGGACAACAGTCTATATTCAGAATAGAAGTACTCACCGAATCCTGGAGAACATGACTCCTGAAGAAGCCTTTACTGGGAAGAAGCCAAAAGTGAGTCATTTGAGGATCTTTGGATGTCCAATGTATGTTCATGTACCGAAGGAAAAGAGAACAAAGTTGGAGTCTTCTGGCAAGAAGGGGATATTTGTAGGTTATAGTGAAACATCAAAAGCCTGCAGAATCTACATTCCAGGCCAGAAGTTGATCAAGATTGGTAGAGATGTCACATTTGAGGAAGATGTTGCATTCAGAAGATCCAAGGGCACTCATATGGAGATTGATAATGAAGAGTCTCCTCAGGATATGGAAGTTGACCATACACCTAAGATTCAGAGGGAGACGCCAGAACCGAAAGAAGATGATGATCCAGTTGAGCCCTTGGAACCTACTGATGGGCCTACCAACATTGTGATTGGAAGAAAAAGACCTCTCTGGGCTAGGCAAACAATGCAGGAGGTAGAAAGGTTTGCAGCACCACGAGGAACCTTCAGAGAAAGTAAGAGACCTCACAAGTTCTCCAGTTATGTTGCTTTGATGAGTCAGATTATTGAGTCTGAGCCTTCTAGTGTTAAGGAAGCTTCTAGTCAACAGGTTTGGAGAGATGCCATGTCAGAGGAGTATCAGTCCATTCTCAAGAATGATGTTTGGGACATCGTTCATAGACCCGAAGGAAAATCTGTGGTATCTTCTAAATGGCTCTTCAAGATCAAGCATGCAGCTGATGGGAGCATTGAGAAGTACAAGGCAAGATTCGTGGCTAGAGGGTTTTCACAAAAAGGAGTTGACTATGAAGAAACATTTGCTCCAGTTGCTCGCTATACTTCTGTCAGAACCATCATTGCCATTGTTGCATCTAGAGGATGGAATATTCATCAGATGGATGTGAAGACAGCTTTTCTGAATGGTGTAATCGAGGAAGAAGTTTATATTGAGCAACCTGATGGATTCGAGGTACATGGGAAGGAGTCTCATGTTTGCAGGCTGAAGAAGGCCTTGTATGGTCTTAAGCAGGCTCCTCGTGCGTGGCATGAAAGGATTGATCGTTACCTGTTAAGCTTGGGCTTCTCCAAGAACGATGCTGGACTCTAATCTGTATTTCAAGGTAATTGATGGTGAAGCATTGATTTTGGTTTTGTATGTTGATGATCTGATTCTTACTGGAGAAGAACACCTCATTATCAAATGCAAGAAGGAGTTGGCTTCTGAATTTGAAATGAAGGATCTTGGGCTCATGCATTACTTCCTTGGCTTAGAAGTTTGGTAGAAGCCAGATGAGATGATTCTAAGTCAAGGGAAGTATACCATTGATATTTTGAAGAGGTTTGGTATGATGGATTGCAAATCCATGTCTACGCCTATGGAGACCAACTTACATAAGTTGAAGGAGGCTGCAACTAATTCAGATCTGGTGGATCCCACGATGTATAGGCAATTGATTGGATCATTGATGTATCTAGTCAACACTAGACCAAATATCTGCTATGCAGTGAGTGCACTCAGTCAGTTCATGTGTGAACCAAGGCAGATACATCTTGTTGCAGCAAAACATATTCTGAGATACTTGTGTGGCACAGTTGGATATGGGCTAAGATATACTTCAAGTGTGGATTTGAAGTTGCATGGTTATATTGATTCTGATTGGGCAGGGTGTGTCACTGATCGGAAGAGCACCTCTGGATGTTGCTTCAATTTGGGGTCTGTGATGATATCCCGGTGCAGCAGGAAGCAGTCATCTGTAGCATTGAGTACAACAGAGGCCGAGTATATTGCAGCTTGTGTGGCAGCTCGGGAAGCAGTGTGGCTTCGGAAGCTCCTTGCAGGATTGTTTGGGCAATCAATGGAGCCTACTATCATTCATTGTGATAACCAGAGATGTGTGAAGCTTTCTGTCAATCCTGTGTTTCATGACAGAACCAAGCATGTTGAGATTAAATACCATTATATCAGAGATATGGTATTGAGGAAATCAATTCAGTTGAGGTATATCAGCACTAATGAGTAGACGGCAGGTTTCTCACCAAGCCTCTCTCCAAGATAAAGTTTGTGTACTTCGAGACAAGCTGATGGTGGAGAATGAAGCCCTAGCTAGAAGGAGTCTTAGTATCGTGATCCTCTTTAATGCATTTCTCTTTTGAGAGAGATTTGAAGTGCAAGCCCTTGTTAATGCATTTCTCTTTTGAGATTTGAGGTGAAAGCCCTTGTTTCCACCCTCTGCGGGAGAGCCATGGTGGATGTCATGTGTGTGACTCCATGACAGCATCACGTGAGAGAGTCTGTGATGATTTTCCTGTACTTTTGTTCACCCTCTGGGAGAGCCATGGTGAAAATCACGATAAGGTGACAACATCATGTTAAGTGATGAACACTTGTACATACCATACATGGGTGTAGCCATGATGGTTGATATCACGATGAGGTGATATCTTTCCTTTCCACATATGGGTGTAGCCATTGTGGTAGACATCACGACGAGGTGATATGTCTTGTGCAGCTAGAAGTATTCTCCCTAGCTGAGAGGGGGTGTTTATGTTCATATGCAGCGTCGGTTGCATCTTTCAACCTAGATCGAATAAAAGAAAGCAATTAAATTATAGCCTATCGGCTATTTAATTGGTGAAGAACGATTTTTTATGAATGGCCACGTCATTTGCTAAATAATGATTAATATTTGTTTAATGAGTAGTGGCTTGATTATTTTGGAGGCGCAATTTTCTATGGAGGCCGACTTCTTGTTTGTAAAGACATGCCTCTTGAATGAGGCCGACATGATGATCTTGAAGAGTCACGTCTCTCCCTTTGAATTGTATTTATACACCTTGGTTGCACTTCATTTGACATCGATTTCATTCCATTCTCATTCATCTCAAGTGCAAGTTCATCTACAAGGCAGATCAAGTTCATAGTCAAGAGCAGTTCGATATTGTTGAAGGCTGAGATTCATCTTCAGCGAGTTACATCTGATTATATCTATGATAGCATCAGTTTATGGTGCATTCTCTTGGCCTCATTATCGGCCTCTATTGTAAAGGAGTTTCTCATTGTGATTCAATATATAAGTGATATATTGTTGCTAGGTTTTTCTCCCTCAAGTGGAGGGTTTTCCCAGGGTATCTGCTGTGTTCTTGTGTTGAATTTTGAATTAATTTTTTGTGCTCTAATCTGATCATAAAAACTAACACTATGATTATAATTATCATTAAGAATATTAATTGTATTGCAAATGTCACCATTAAAAATAAAAGTATAAATTTAATATTATTATAATCCTAATATATATATATATATTTGAATATGTTACAATAAAATCAAAATATAATAAACAAGAAACATTTAAAATGCATAAAGTATGCTAACAGCTGCAAACATAAGGCAGCAATTAAGTCATGAAGGAAGGCAGCGATCAAAACAAGAAGGCACGACCCTCCACCCTGAAAAGGCATCTCCTCTCCAAAGCGGAAGATATAAGATGAGGTAAGATAGGGGGAAAGGAGGAGAATATTATAAGAATATTACAATCAGCAAAACATTAAAACCTAGTCTGTAATAATTATCCGAGATCATTGGTGGGAGTAAGGAAAAGGAAACAAGACAGAAAATAAATAAAATAAAGAACATACAAGCAGATCAATTAGAAAATTGGGAAGATAAAAGGAAAGGGTAAGTAATGTGTTACGTTTTAGAGTGTATTATGTTGTACCCAAACCAAATTTTTGCTTCATTAAGGCATTTTGCATTTAAAAGTCTAAACCTTGTTAAAATGTTGTAAAATACCGTTTTTTGGGCAATGTCGAGCATGGAGTTTTTGTCAATATTTGTCAGTCAAAGTCAGTTATATTGGTCAGAACCTGAAGAAGAGACTCAAAATGAAGATTTTCACGATGGAGGAGCATCTCACGACGGCATTTCATATTGCAGACGGTCATTTCAATGATCGAGACAGAGTTTTCAGTGATCAAATCATGGAGATTTTTCAGAGGAAAAGCCTTAAAGTGCAAGTATAGCTCAGGGGCGCTCATAGCTCAGGGGCGCCCAGTTTTTTGGAGGTCAAGATCTTGTCTGAAGTGTTCAAGCATACAGTCAATCTCTTCAGAATCAGCCTGGCTATCCGTCGAGCTATCGGTGAACATTCCAGGACTCCACGGCTCGGTTGGCTACGGCCGAAGTAAAAATCCCTAAATTTTAGGAGATGGAAATTTTGTTCTTTTCAGGCAAAAGCGCGCCTCTAGCCTGAGGGCGCCCATTTCAAGGCAAGGGTAAATCTTGTCAGTTTCGATGCCGAAGACAGTCAATTCATTCACAGCTAGTCTGCTTATCCGACGAGATATCAAGCATAGTCATCCGACTCTCAGAGTTCAGGCGGCAGACGTCCGAAGAACAGCTTAAAATGGAGTTTTCATGTTTTTGAGCTTCTCCGTTTATGCCCGGTGCAAGTACAAGCCAGGGGCGCTGGCCTAAAGGACCCCTCAGATGCCAGAATTTGCAGACAGGATCTTCATGACATCAGTAGTATTCTTGTCCAGCTCCGCGATGCATCATTCAGCTTGTCGATCCGGCGTTCCTGGTGGTCGTGGCGGAGATTCTACTAAGCACGTAATTTTCCGGGCGGAACCAACAAATGGTTTTCAGTGTATTTTCATGGTCTTAAGGCGCCTAGCCTTCAGGCTGATCAGATGAGCCCGTTCGCGTTCGAAGTCTTCACGACTATTGAGCGTAATCAATTTATCTTTCCAACGAGCATAGCCGACAGCCTTCAGCATTTGGCAGTCGCTCGTGCGTGCGAGGTCTTTGGTGTCATATTACAAGGTAAAGATGTCCGAAAACGTCCAGAAAATGGCCAAGTCTGGGAGCGGTAAACATATTAAAAATACGCACTGGAGAATTTGAGGTCTTAGAAGCAGTTTTCTTGCCTCGACACCTCCAGTGACTTCTCTTAAGAGCCCTCCTGGCTGTCCGTTAAAACAGATAACGCTTGAATCGGGTCATCCCAGCTCCAGATATCAGCTGTCAAAGTAGGGTATTTTGACGACGTTTGATTTTCGTTGAAATGTCCAAAGTGCAACCTTAAGCCAGGGGCGCTTTTCTTTTTGAGGCCCTTAAACACAGCTTTTAGCTGTCGTGGATACAGTCATTGGATGCAGAATATCTCCAGTCATGCAGTGAGCTTCGTCTCGTATCAGCAGGGTTCACCGTTCACCGTCAGCGGCCGTTTGAAGTGTCAGATGGCAGTTTAGAAATAGCTAGAAATGCGGAACCCGTAAAAACAATAATTTAATCAAGTCGCTAATTTTTCAAGGGAGTTAGCGATGGATTTTCGGTTGTGTCTCCAGCCGGACATTTCTTCCTTGTTCAGTAGGCTTTCCGTTGATTATCTCAGATCAGTCTCAGCATCACCCGGTCATCCGGAAATCAGTGTCGAAGTTGGCCAGTCGCGACAGTGCTGTCAGCTATTAAATAGGGATTTAATTAAAAATGAAGTATCTTGAGCAAATGGACGCCTATATGCTCAAGTGATGACTTTTCGAAGTCGTGGAAGCATGACGATGAATCTCAGAGCTTCAACCAGTTTGTCAACTGAAGTTCAGAATATGTCTATTTTTAGATGGTGTTTCTATTTTTGGCGCCATTACATGATAATAATTATTTTATTATTATTTTCAAATTTGAACTTCAGACAGTGGCAGTCGAACTGAAAGGCAACCAATCAGAGGCTTTCTATTCTGGTTAGGGTTTATGAATTCTTGCAGTTGCTAAGTGAGCGAATTTATTCTTATTTATATGTGGCGCCATCTTCATTGTTCTTCACAAAGCATTCAAAGAAATTCGATTTTCTCAAGAGCACAATTAATCTTGAGTGAATTCGTATTTTCTAAGGCAAATTCATTGTCTTCAAAGAAATCGAATTTTATTATTCAAAGTAAGAAGGAGAAAGTGGCGCAAATTCATCCAAAGTAATTCGCAATTCTTCAAAGGCATATTCAATCTTCTAAAACAATTCGCAAATTCTTCAGAGGATTCAAAGGCGAATTAATATTCAAAGGCGTATTCCAAATTCTTTTCAAAGGCGTCTCAAAATTCAATAAAGTTCGCAATCCTTTAAAGATTCCAAGGCAAATATCATTTCAAGGGCGAATTCTTCAGAGGTTTTTGAGGCGAATTTCATAAACAATCAAAAGGCGTCTCAAATTTCATTATAATTCGCATTTCTTCATTGATATTCAAAGGCGAATTGGTATTAAAAGGCGTATTCCAAACAAAGGCGAAACCTCAAGTTTAAATACAAATTCGTATTTTCTTCAGAGAAAATCGAATTTCTTCATATTAAAAAGGCGCAAATTTCAAGAGGAGCAATTCGTGGTTTTCAATTCCAAAGCGAATTCTTCCAGTTCAGAGGTGAAATCTTCATCAATTCACAGGGGCGATTTCATTTAACATATCTTTTTGCAGATTCAAGTTCACAAATATCAGCAATTCAAAGAAATCTTGGGCGATTTTCACAGAAGAAGACATCAAAAAAACGTCTTTTTGCATCCTTTGGATCTCAGATTTCTCATAATATACATTGTGCATGTTCCTGAAATTGGCGAATTTGGCAAGTCTCAGTATCTGGATCGTTTCCATATAATTTCCTCGAGTTGAATTTGTGCGCTTGATTTTTCACGAATTTTAGCTTCAGAACATTCGTTCTCGAATTGCTAATTTTCTCAAGTGAAAATCTTTGTACAATCGAGTAGAAGTTGAATTTTCGCAAAATCTGACCTTCTGGGTTGTCTTAGAATCTTTTCTGGACAAAACCCATATTTCGGATTTTTCGCTGAAAATAATTCTTCAAAAGGCTATTTTTAACTCTGCAGGCTATTTTAGATTTCAAATCTTGTCAACATA
>VDFB02195761.1:0-16441 GCA_007258455.2 Sequoia sempervirens | reverse complement strand
ATAGTGACCAACTAGCAATATGTGAGCCTACTACATGCATCTTCCTATTTTTTGGTTCACGTACACTTACCTTTTAAGTACATCCCAGCTAGAAAAAGGAATGTTGGTGCATCTCATGCTACATTAGAGGTCCCATCCTTTTTTCCATTTCACTATCAATTGTGATGATAAGCAAGCATCTCATGCTACTTGTTGTCATCACTAAATAAGGTGTAAATATAACAACATATAAGATATAAGGCTAATAATACACATGTGGGTGCATCTCATGCTACACCAAGGGTCCCATCCTTTTTCATCATTCATTGTTAGATGTGATGATAAGCAGACATCCCATACTACTTTTGATCATCACTAGCTAAGGTGTATGTGGAACAACATACAAGACATGAGACCATTAAGAAGATTTTTACAACCTGCTAAACCTTACGAGTCAATGGATCCTAACATCTACTGCTTCCATGCCACAAGTGAAAGTTAGTCCAACCTGGTATAGGGTACCTCTTGGCATCTATCAATTGCATGGTACTAGTGAAATTTGGCTAGTCCCTATCATACCATGGGTAGCTCTTGGCATCCATCACCCCTATGTTACTAGTAACAACTAGCTAAACCTTGAGATATTGTAGTTAGCTTGTGGCATCCATCACCAACACAATATGGTGATAACTAGCTAAATTGCCCCTATATCATAACATGGATAGCTCCTAGCATCCTTCATCTATGTGCTACTGATAAAAGTCAACTAATCCTTAAGACATGATGGATAACATATTGCATCTATCACCTACATGGTACTAGTGATAACCAACTATTTGCACCTGTATTAGACTTGGTTCCAACATGTGGGGTCATCTTATAGCCAAGTACACATAATCAAGATATTATAAGGACTCACTAATACTAGATAGGTTAACTAGTTACATGCCACGTAAAGTGATCTATAAACCTATACACATGGTCTTATAGGTCTAGGGGTCTATATTATTGGTCGACACACAAGTAACACATCAAACCCACATGAGCTGGCTTTATATGGTCACATATACATAAACAAATACAAACTCATATAGTAATCTCAATGGCATTCCATACATTCAAATCATTACTTGGATACATAGTAGGTGTTAGATAGAAATCAAGCCTACACTAGTAATATTAGACAATGTTCTACTTCTTAGTACATAACATTTGCATATTACCAATCATAATTCTTGGCATACAATTATCCACCAACTAGATATAAAGGTATTGGTAATACTCACTATTATTTTCCCACATTTATCCTCACTCAACACAAATTTAAGAAAATATCTATAGTAGGTGGATCCTCCATAAATCTTAAGAATTGTTCCCACTATCATAGCATATTATCTTAACTCAGCATCATCATCAAATTCAAAGTTGGTAGGTTTCCTTAGCTCATTCATGACCATATCATGACCAAATGTATTATGCTCTTGCTTCTTGGCTATTAGAATAGCCTTCACTAGTGTCTTGAGGCTAACAGTTGTGACCTTTTTCACACATCACCCCATTGCAAATGGGGACCCCCTAATTTTTGCTTCGTTTCGGACTTTTGGCTTGATTTTTGGTTTGTTTTCCTGTTGTCTCTCTCTTATTCTATCTGTCTTTCTAGGGATGTGCCCATCTGGATTGAAATTTTGGCTAAGTCTGAGAATTAGGGTTTGATTCCTTCACGTCAATTTGAGGTCAAATCAAGTTTGGCTATTGAAATTTCATATTAACATTGTTGTCAGATGGCTTCGAGCAGGTCCCCAACAGAATTTCAATGAATTCCGACAACTTGCTATTTTTAGTAAGTCAATTTGGGGGTTTGTTTTCTTGAGATTTTCAAATTCTGACAACTGCACTGCATTCTGAGCACTTTGAACTCATCACTGGCAAAATTTGAGCAGAAATGGACAACTTGCTATTTTTAGCAGTCTTGCCTTCGAGGTCCATTTTTAGAGTTTACATGTTGAATTTTCAGATGCATGTCTGAGGTTTCTTTGTGGGTTTTTCGAGACCATCGCAATGATGTAACATGCAAAACGGGACAACTTTCAGTGCTCATCCTTCGAAGGCTTTAATTAGGGTTTGCATGCAAGTTTTCTCAGCACATGTCTGCATCATCTTTCTAGGTTTTCCGAGAGCTTCACAACGAGGTAACATGCAAGCGAAACTGGTCACTTTTTAGAAACTTGCTATTTTTAGCCAGTGCTTGCATGTTGATGAATTTTTTGGGTTTTTCTGGGTTTTTCAAGATCTCTCGAGCAGTGTGACATGCAAAATCATCTGGCAGCTGGTTGATCACCTTTTCAACCATTTACTATTTTTAGCAGGTGCACTTCGGTAGCTGCCCGGCACTTCAAAATCACGAACACAGTGACATGCAATAGAAATGGAGTTGAACGGAGCTCATTCAATACACATGCAAGGAAAATTACGGTTTCCAGCTTCGAGACCCAAAATGAGGGGTCAAACACCAAAATTTCTGAAAAATGAGATATCCCATCATGATCAGCATCTTTCAAGGAGTCCGCTGGTAAAATTTGAAGGAAATCAAAGCACTTACTATTTATAGTAAGGCGTTCCTGAAACAGGCTATAAATAGAAAGTCAGCATCAGGTGCCAGTGTGAACAGGTAAGTCTACCGATGAGGATCACAGCATTCAAATTTCAAGTCAAATAGAGCTATGGAGGTCATAAAACTAAGCAGTTACTATAAATAGTAAACCACCTCTAGAAACATGCCAAAAATAGTAGGTCAGCACGAGGCGTCAGCATAAACAAGTCAAGCAGATAAAGGAAACCCCTTGGCGCGAATTTCAAGTCAAATAGAGTTGCAGAGGTTCGGAAAAGAAAGCACTTACTATTTTTAGCAGGCCGGTGCAGAGAAATTAGGGTTTCCTAAAATCAAGGGTAGAGCATGACAGTCATGTAGAAGCAGCATACAGCCACGACCAACACTCTTCAGGAAAACAGCACGCAAAATTTGAACTCATTCTAAGCAGTTGCTATTTTTAGTAAGTTGCTAAAAATAGCAGGCGTAGGTAGGCATCAAGCCCCAAAAGTTCAACCACATCCCGAGGTTCAAAACAAAACAAAAATCAGGCTTTTCAGAGTCAGAAATCAGTTCAAAGCACGAAATGTGAAGAACTTTCTAAAAATAGAAAGTTAGGGTAAGCTGGGGGCATCATGAACAATTCACTTTAAATAAGACGAAAGCTGGAAAATTCATCCAGGTCTGATAAAATGAAGGCTTGACACCCTCGAATCTGCTCCAGAAGCTTGAAGATGGCATGAAAATTCACTAAGTCTAGCAAATTTGAAGCTCCAGCATCAAAATGCGCCTTGGGAGGAAGGGGTGATCAAAATTCTACTAACTCTTCAAAATTGGAAGCTCACCCTCTGAAATGCGCCCTTGCAAGCTTGAGGGAGGTTGAAAATTTCTCAAGTATGCAAAAATGAAAGCACACCCTCTAAATTGCGCCTAAACTTAGAGGAGTTAGAAATTTCTCTAAGGCATTAAAACTGAAAGTTCACTACCTTATATGCGCCCAAGCTAGTAGGTGGGGTGAAGATTTAGCTAAGTGTTTGAAACTTTGAAGCTGGACACTCCATATGCGCCCAAGAAGTTGAGAAGGAAAGAAAATTTTCTAAGGCATATGAAATTGGAAGCAAACCACCTCAAAAGCGCCCAAGGTAAAGGAGAGTTGATAAAAGTTTCTAAGTATTGAAAGCTGGAAGTAGGCCTTGTCAAATGCGCCTTAACTTGAAGGAGAAGTTAGAAAAATGTCTAAGTGTCACAAATTGAAATTTCAATGTGCTAAATGTGCCTACCAAGTTGAAGAAGATAAGTTGATAAAAGTTTCTAAGTATTGAAAACTGGAAGTACAGATCCTCAAATGCGCCCTAGTAGAGGAGATTGAGTTGAAGATTTTTCTAAGGAGAAATGGAACCTGAGGAGGTAAAATGCGCCCAGAGAATAAATGAACTTAGAAAAAGTTTCTAAGTATGAAAACTTCCTGCTAGACCCTTTGAATGTGCCCAACTTGCATGATGGCACCAAAATTTTTCTAAGGCATGGAAATTGGAAACTCACCATGCTAAATGCGCCCTAGCCTTGACTGGAGGTTGAAAAATATTCTAAGTCTTTTAAATTTGAAGAAAACTCCTTTGAATGCGCCCAAATGAAGACATGTGAAGACAAGACGTGTGCATGAAGACAAAACTATATGCATGCAAAAGAGGAAAAAGACAAAACGTATGCATGCAAAGGCAGAAGGTTCTAAGGCATACATGCAAAAAGGAATCTAGGACGTCCAAGATGGAGGGAATTTACTAAGGCATGGAAATTTGAAGTGCACCCCTCTATGTGCACCCTTGACTCATGAAGACTTAAAAAATATTATAAGTGTCTAAATTTGAAGCACATCCCTCCAAGTGCGCTTTAACTTGTGAAGAGCTTTGGAAACGTCCAAGTATGGAGAATGTGGAGTGGGCCCCTCTTAGGCATCTTGAATGGTGTAAGAATTGGAAAATATTCCAAGGCATCCAAACTTAAAGCATGAAGGCTTAAATGCGCCTAGACTAAGAGGAAGGACATGTTGAAATTATTTTGAGCAAGGTGGTGAAAAATAAAAGTTGGACCCTTGATGGCGCTTAGACTAAAGACATGAAATGTGATAATATTTTCTAGGTGTTAATATTTAAATTCCCTCCTCTAGAGGAAAATGCACTTGAGTCTAATGGGGGATGATGAAATTTGTTAAGGCATGAATAGGTTGGCGAGAGGAAGTCAGAGGATGCCAGCTTCACGAGGTTGATGAGAATTTTCAAAGTTGAGCAAGAAAATAAACCCAGAGATGAAGAATGGAAATAAATTTGATGGAAAAATATTTTTCTAAGGTTTAAAATTTCAAAAAATTAAATGAAGCCCTTCGTTTGTAGACCCATGGATTCGACGCTTTCTAAAGGGAATTTTCTTCTAGGTATTGGACGTCTGCGATGAGGAATGGATTTTAAAGTCTTCCACAGTTCGCCAAGGCTTTTGAGATGGAAATTTTGATCGGCACTTGGATTGATGAATTTCCTAAGGAAAATTTGAGAAATTTTCTAAGTCAAAAAAGGAAATGTTTGTGAAGATAAAATGCCTCGAATGATGAATTTGAAGTTGATTGCCTAGGTGAAATTGATCAAATTCTTCGTGGAAATAATTTTCTCAAGTCAGAGATGAATAAAATCAAGGTTGCCAACGCCTCAGCCAGAAAAGTGAATTTCTTGAAGAAGATTTTAAAAGTGCATCTCTTAAATACGCCCTTGAGGAAGATGAAATTTGTCTAAGGCATTGAAATATGATGCACAAGAGTCATATGCCCCAACCTACAGATGTTGAAAGATCGTGAAGAAAGCAAAGTTGGCTAGAGAAAAACAATGAACCCTTGGAAGTTAAAGCATGAAAATCAGGTAAGGTGAATTTATATCATGAAGTGTTTTGATGCTCTTCTTTTTGTCTGTTTTTGCAGGCTGAACATCGAGACCAGGCGGTGATGACTTGAAGTGATGAAGCAAATAGTTCAAGATGATATAACCTCGAAGGAAGAAAAAATTGCAAGAAATAGCTAAGTGTTGATACCTAGTATGTGCCCAACCCAGGTGGCAAGAGGAAATGTTTTCATAGTCCAGGATAGGAAAAGATGAAGGCCCAAAGGTTAGAAATGATCCTCAAGTACTTCAAGGTTGAAGAATGGCATTAAAGAGGAAAATCATCATCAAGCAGAAGAATGAGGTTGCAGTCTTGGAATTTCAAAATGAGAACGTGCCTGCCATGCCAAAAGTTGAAGCTGTTTGATCAAGTCTGCAGTCAAGAACAAGAATAGTGCGAACGCGTCTATGAACAGGAATCTTCTAGAGGGATGATGGACATTAATGACTCATTTATTACCCCACTCCTCTTGGTGGCGGTTTTTAGGGTGAATCTGTTTAGGCTGAGGTGCAACAATCAACACATCCGGCCTAATTAGAACTGAGTCAGTCCTGACTTGACCAGCTATATAAAGGGGCATCCCCCCTCATTTGTACCTCATTAGAATAGACATTGAGTTAGACAGTAGAGATTAGAATAGAGAGACATCTAGGTGATAGCTTAGAAGTAGCATAACGTAGATTGATAGAATAGTTTGAAGAAGGAAAGTTTTTCCTTTAAAACTTTGTAAGAAATTGTTGTGAACACTCTCCCAATAAAAAGAATTTTCATTGATGATGAATTTCGTCTTTTGTTGAGTAGCTAGCAAGGTTTCGTCGTCCTTCTAATTCAAGTAGTGGCTTAAAGTAGAATAAGTTTCATTTCATGTACGTAGGTGATAGTGTGGAATGTGGTCTTCAATTTGAGCAAACTTCGTCTATCCATACCACTAATTAGTAAATTCGGCTATGTTATCCCTACTTTTTTTACTTGCTAAAAAATTGGGATAACCAAATCAAAATTTTTGATTTAAATTGAAGGTTTTCTTCTCTATGGCACGTATTACGAGGTGCAAAGATTAGCGAATCTCAATTTTAAGTCTGTAGTCCTTTGGGTTACCACTTTTTACACATTCTCGTCCGTTTTCGTAGAATTCTGAGTCTTTTTCAGTGTGTTTTTGGTCAAATTCGGGTTTTTGTAACCTCACTGCAAGTAGATTTTGAAGTCTATTACAAGTTACTTTATAAAGTAATGCATTAGCTAAAAGTTCCAATTTCACTTTAAATGACTTGTAATGAGCTCCAAAAGTTCCTATTTTAACTTAAATCACTTGCAAATGTATCTAAAAACCCGAAATGCAAGTAAAGGGCATTTTTGAAGTTTTACAAGTTATTTTTCACTTGCAAAGACTTCTAAAAACCCCGATTTTCATGAAGTTGCTTGCAATCACTTCTCAAAAGCCCGATTTTATTAAAAGGCACTTGTAATGACTCCAAAAAGCTTCGATTTCATGAAAATCAACTTGTAAAGTGCCTTGAAAAACTCGATTTCTCTTGTTGCAGGCTTGTTCCTCTTTATTTTTTAGTTGTTTATCCTCATTTTGATGTCTTGAATCTCTGGCTTTTGGGACGCCATTGTGTAAATCTGAGTTTGCATATGATAAAAATGCTTTAAAGAAAAAAAACGTGTTTTCTTCTTTGCTGAAAACACCTTTCATTTCATTCGCCCTCCATTAAAACGTTTTCTGTTTTTCATTCATTTCTCCATCTCATATGCAAAACGCGTTTTCCATTTGTCTTTCAAATGCCTTTCATTTCATTTCAAAATGTCATTTATTTCATAATAAAAACGTCTATGGCTGAAAAACGTTTTTCTCTCTTTCATTTTCAGCATTCATTTCATTTTAAAAAAAATGATATTCTCACTTTATCCGCCATACATCTGCTTTTACAATTCAAATGCCTTCATTTCAAAACGCATTTCATAGCTTCATTCATTCGAATGCCATTTTATAAGAAATGTATTTCTTGACTGAAAAACGTGTTTCTTATTTTCAGTTATCTTTCATTCGCCATACATTTTCATTCACCCTTCATTCATTCCATTCCATTTGACTTTCATCTCATTTCATTTCACATTCACATTTCATTCCATCTCATTACCATTCTCTTGAAAGGAAGAAAAGAATAAAAATGCCCTAGAAAGCAAATCGGGATTTTTCCAATCAATTGCAAGTAGGGCATTTTTGTCTAAAATATAACTACAAGTTAACACAAAGAAATAAACTTGCAATGGTTTCCTATTTCCCCCTACTTGCAATCAAGAAATTATTCTTTACAAGTTGGTATTCATTTGCTATGTCTCTTTAAAAACCTGAATTTCAAATGGCTTGGTTATAAGAAGTGGGAAAAGATTGGAAAACTGAGAGAAGACTCAACAAAATGGTCAAGTTTTGATACTTTTTGATTAGCGGTTAATGAAGATGAGCAGCACTGTATGTCAAGAAAGCAAACAGATGTCATTCTTAAACAGGTTGTAAAGTGCTTTTTCAATAAAAAGGGAGTTACATCTACATCAGTTATGGATGCTCTCTATAGTGGCTACAAAGCTCTTGAATGTCAAAATGCAGAAGGAATTGATTCGTGAAGAGAAGCAGCAGCAGCAGTCCTAAAGTGCAGATTTTCAGGAGTCTTAGAAGTAAAAGATAGATCACAGATATGTGCAAGGATAACACAAGAAAGCTAGAGAGAGATCTATGAAGAGTGAAGAATAATTGAACAAGCTGAAGGACATTCATGCCAAGAGAAAATGATGATATTTCCAAGAGATCTTTAAAAAGGATATTCTTCATCAAAAGATCTTTTTACCTATGGAAATTAGTAACATGGAGATGCAGTCCTATATAGGTCTATTGGACAGTGAATCAAGACATCTTAGAATTGTGAAAAGGAAAAGACAGTTGATTAAAGAGCAGTTTGTAGCAAACATGATGACTTCATCGATAGAGGATGACATATAATTTGCTTCTATTATGTTTTATGTTTTTTGTTTTGACAAGTTACATGTGAAAGCAAAAAATTGTAATTGCAAGTGTTTCTTTCACTTGCATTTTTGTAAAATGTAATTACATGTAATCAAATTACAATAAGATTGTAATTTTGAATAAGTCAATTGCAATTAGTTATCGGTTGAGAGAATTTCTCAAGTTAGTTGGGATCCTCCCACCTTTTTCTCATGACCTCTCTCCTATAAATACCTGAGGAGGTCCTTTGTAATTATGTATCTTTTGGCAATGCAACAAAATTCTGCCAATTTGTGTATGCATTCTAAGACTTTGAGTTTAGATGTAAATCAGATTGCAATCAATAAAGAAAACAAATTGCTTCCAAACTTTGTGTTGGTACAGATTGTGATGTGACGACATTATCTGGAATTGATTGTGAGTTTTGTGGTGTTATACAAGAGAGATTTAAACTCAATCTTGCAGATTTTGAGCTGCAAATTGTGTTTAAAGTTTTAGATTGGTTTTCAGATTTGATACTGCAGACTTTGAGCTGTTTGTCACGTTTGAAGCTATTGTAGAACGTTCAAGCAAAGGGGGTAACTTGCAGACTTTGTGTTGCTTTTATTTTCTATGTTTGTGCATTAAAAGTACATCATGTAGTTAGATTTTGAGCTGCTACATACTGTACTTAGTTACTAGAAAATCATCTAAAAAGGTTGATAGGAGAGTAAATTGTCAAAGACTTTGTGCTTTCAATTTGATTTCCCATCCCGGAGGAGCAACGAAGGACTTTGTGCCTTTATGGAAACTTTGCTTCTTTATTTGTTTACTTCATAAATCATTTATGCTTTCCGCTATGATTCTTTTCTGAAAAGAGAAAAGAATTTAGTCTTTCCTGAAACAAGAGGAAAGGTTATCGTTTCACCCATATTTGTTTTAGTTAGTTAGATTGTGGGAGCCTTCCCTTTAAATAGGAGAGTTTAATTCACTGCAAGGGTTGAAACCACAATTTGCATAAGCTACAAGAATACAAAATTTCCAACCAACATGCTCGGGAGCGGTGAATGCGCCTTGTGTGGTCAACTGGAATATCGTGTACTTAACTTCGATCATGATTTGTATGTTTATATGCGTCATTGTGATGGTATTTTCATGCTAAGTTGTGATCTGAACACTTTGAGCTACTCCTCTGAAGATTGCACCGGTTCTGTGGAGGTTGTCTGAAGCGAGGCAAAGCAGAGCCTGGTTGAAGCTAGTGAGAATTGATCACCATGTCCCATGCCTTAGAGTAGATTACATTTTCTCAACTCCAACACTATTTACATCTCAGCACCTTCAAACAAGAACTTTTATAGACAAACCTTTCGAAAGCATTTCCGAATTCTCCGGGCCAGCCAAACCAATTTCAGAAGTCCCCTTGAAATACCAGCAAATCACATCGAAATAACCGAGACTATTCGTGATTGAAGGAACCTTGGAGTCAATGCACTTAACTCTCTCAATCTTAGCATGCCTGATATTTGATCAAGAGATAAATAGGCAGTCGTGTTGGCTTAATTTTTATTCCTCGTGATTGGTGCGTCACTTAAAAACACATCAACACTAACCTATACCTTCCTATACTTATCACTAAGCCAAGACACTATGTCATAGCACTCAAAACAAAAAAATGATTATTTTAGTTCAAAATAGTCTAGAGGCATTCTCATACATTCACATCGAAGAAAGACCATGAAGAAAGTGACTCTATAAGTTCACCCAAGGTTGGAGTAGATTTTGGAAAGCCAAATACAACAAACCTTAGAGTAGATAAGCTCGATGATGATGGGTTTCTTTTTTTATTGGCTCAAAACATATATATATATAGAGAGAGAGAGAGTGGAGACATGTTAATTGAAAAGGGAGTTTACAACCATTAGATGTGAATTTCAGCCTCAATCTGAAACATACTAAAGAGGGAAGGTTGATCAAGTTTACGAACTGTAATGTCCCCTTCTCACTCCTAAGCAGTGCAGAGACTCAATTAGCCTATGCCAAAGTTCTCGTAGGCTAGTTGATGTGGTTAGGGGACTCAGCTACCAGCATTTATGTTCAACATTGGGTGTTTCGGAGGGGTTTCTATTTATAGCAACGGTGAGTCACAGTGTTTCCATCTTCAGTTGGTCATAGTTTCCTCATTGATCTTCAGTTTCGCTCAATTTTAGGCATTTGGCATCCACTTACTATTTATAGCAGTGCTATTTTTAGTAAGTCACCTTTGGGGGAGTTGGTCCTAGGCTTGTATTTTTGTAGCAGCATAATTATCCAATTTTCAGTTGGTGCGCCTAATTTTGCAGTTTAATATTTGTTTTATTTGACCAGTCAAGTATTTTATAAAGTTAAGTTATAACTTATATCAAGGGAAAAGTGGTCATGGAAAAGGACCAAGGCACCTAGGGGAACAACTTAAAGTTGTTTTTAAAAGCCTTTTAATATTTTAAAATGACTCCTAAGTGTGGATGCCTAAATGGGAGAGATATATTTTAAATATTAAAATATTCATGAGGAGATGGCGTTGAGTTTTTAGAGAGAAATTAAGTTTCTTTTGGAGTCCATTCGCCCTAAGTGATATATTTTGAAAGTTGGTTCTCATTTTTCATTATACAGACTTGACGATATACTGATATGCTACCGGTTTTTCTATTGTTTTCCTGGGCTGCGTTGTGAGGACGAAAACCCTCCATCGTTTGGCTAGTTTAGGTGGTGAAATATCCACCCTAATCAGATATTGGTGCTGGTTCATAGTTGAGATCACAGGAGCTTCAAAAGATCGATTTTGGTGAAAGAAATCATGAAGATTTTCCAGTATTTCTGAGAGATTTTGGTGTGCTTTCGCTTTGCTTCAGTTTTGGTGTGGTATTTTTGAAGTTTGGAGTGATTATTTGGAGTTTCTGGGTGTTTCGTTTTCTGGACCTGAACCTGGTTTTACATTCATAACTCTCTGATGGATTGACGTATTAAGATGGGTATTGCATCTATGAAAGGGTTTTTACCAGCCGATTCTAAAGAGTATAAGAACATGATTTTTGGTTGAGGATTTGATTTTTTAGGCCAGATCGACCTGTCTTGGAGGGCCGCCATCTTCCTACAAGAAGTTCATATTTTGGGTCTGCAAAAAGTGGAGTTTGGGGCTGGGGTCTTGGCAGTGGAAAAAGGTGGCTGGGACGTTGGAGAAAATGGAGAAATCGATAGCAAAACTCAAGCTGGTTTGAGTGCTCTTTTAGAAGACTTTTTGCTGCTGTAATAGGTTCTTTCATGTTGATTTTGCATTGTAATATTCTGTGAATGAACAGAAAATGAATTCAAATGTCATTGGTTTCCATATCTATTGAATGAGTTTAGTTTCAAGCATTTCTTGTTCATTGTTCTTTCCATTTCAAGCTCAAAACTCTTGCAACGCATTGGAAACACCTTACAAACATATCACAAACAAACAAACAAACCAGCAACAAGGCATTTCCAAAAAAAAAAAACAGGGGTGCTCTCTTACAGGAACACCCCATATCTTGGAGCAATTCCCTAAACCCCTCCCCTACAAACTTTGGTCACAAGGGCATCCTTTGTCCAAGGACTACCTACATACCTACTTCCAATTAGGATCAAAGTCCCATGTAGTTCTTCTTACCTTTATCTCTCAAGGATCAAACACATAATTCCTACATCTAGGCTTTCATAACCACTCAAGAAACTTTCCTCATAGAATTGAAATAGAAGGAATACTATAGAAAGAAAATTATAAAAGAGATCAAAACCAAACAAGGTAAAAAATCACCATTTACCTATGTTACACGGGGACACGTCCCCTGCCCCAAAACCCCCTGTACCCATCCCCATTTGTCCCAGGGACAGGGGGACGCATCAAGGACAATCCCCAACCGTCCCCGAATTAGGAAAATTCACAGGAAACGGTAGGAAATGTTTCCTCCTGGATGGGAACAGTCCCCCGTCCCCAGGTACGGTTAGGGACGTTGGAAACATCCCCCGCTGTAGCTGGGGATGGCTAACCATCCCCCACGTACATGGAGCCTCCAGAAATTTAAAAAATATAAAATTTTATTTTTTTAAATATTTTATATTGCTTCTAAATGTTTTGCGGGGCCCACAACAACATAAAATGTTTGTCTAAAGTCTAGAAAGAAAAATTTAAATGAAACTTTATAAAGTTTCATAAATCAATCGATCATTATTTGGGCTCTCTTGCGGCAAGCTCCATTTTCCATTTTCCATTTATTATTTATTGCATCTGTGACGAATCCTCTTCAGATGTATCAATTGGTCTTCCTGTTGCTACTGCCATGGCTGCCTTAGTCTTCTATTGTATTTCATGCCGGCTCTTGTAGAAATTAGCTTTCATAGCTAGCTCTAGCATAGGCTGTTGAGATACAGGATAAGCCGCCAACTTCTTAGAATATGTTGGATATAAAATCAACCCATCATATGAAGATAATTGTTCCTTCAATGCTTTCAAGGTTGTTGTCAACTCTGCATTCTCTGCTTCTAAAATCTCAACCTTGGCCTTGGCTTTAGTTACCTGTTTTAATTTTATCACACATAGTTGATGAAATCTTGTGAGTAGAGAAACTTAAAGCAGCTGCTTTGAAATGTTTCAATTGTTGGGTAATTTGCTTTCAAACTTTGAAATTCAGCAACGTCTGGAATTAGATTGACTTAGTGAAAAGTGAAATTATTTTTATGCATAGATTACTTGTCTTGCAGGGTGTTAGAATAAAAAACATATCATTTCTCCAACAGAGATAAGCTAAATCTGAACTTGACATTATCAGTCCTCACAGTCAAAGCTACAGAAGATGGTTCTACTCGGATGTAAGAAAAACCTAAAAACCTTGAAGAATCCTCTAAAGATAGAAGATTTGGCAACATAACAAGTAAAATCAACAAAAATGGTTCTAATTATGTCTGCAAATAAGATTCAACGGGTGATATCAATTTAGGTGGGGTCTCTCAAAAATTCACAAATCAACCATTTGATGTCAATGTAAAATCCTCTTATGAAACATTTGGATATTGATAGACCATGGTTTTATTGATGTTTGATATTGCTATGATAAATTTTATAATGCTTTAATGACATTTATTATGTTGTTATACTACTACTCTCGCGATTTATTTATATATTGATATTGTTGTTATCAATTATTAATTTATTGACATATATCTCTCTCTTTCCCTCTCTCTGTCTATAATATATTAATAAATTTTGAAAAAATCATATATATATATATATGTATTTTGTATGTCGCCGTCCCCTAAAAATGGGCCCCTAGGAAACGTCCCCAAACGCTGGCCCCTCGTCTGCTGATGTGTTTTTCGCGGATCGCGACTAAACAGCAAGTAATGTACAATAGTCCTAAGGCTATTCATCTTCGATCAAAGTATTCCGGCGCTTAAGATTAAGTAGAAAGTTCGCGACGCTCAACTCCAAGGTTCCTTTTAATGCTAATAGACTCCAAATAAGTTGATGTATTTGTCAGTGGTTCTCATTTAGGGGACTTCACGCGAATTGTTCGACTTCTTGCAAGCAAGTGCCTAATGTATGATTTCAAGGATTCTTTGCCCATGATTTCCTAAGTAATGTAGCTTGTTTTCTCCTAAAACCAACTTAAAATGCATGGAAAGTGGAAAAGAGTTTAGGGCCCCAAGAAAACTTATATATTCCTATTCCTAAATGCAGATATGGGATTTAATTTTGGCGTATTTCAACCAAATTTCACCTAGCCTCACGCCGATGTACTTCAGCAAATCATGGCAATCTTCAAGGATGTTGAAGTATTTTCAAATTATGATTTAGCATACATACACCATCACAACGACGCATGTAAGTATACAAATCACAACCGAAGTTAGATTCAAGATAATCTCCAGTTGACCACACAAGGCAAACTTATCATCAACAAGTTGCTAGTGGTATGGAATAAAGCGAAGCTACCTCAATAAAACACCACACATCAACGTAAACTACTTGCATGAAATTAAGCTACTTGGATTCGAAAGGAAGAAGAGACCTTGCTAGCTATTCATGACAAGACGAATTCCACCATCAATGAAAAGATCAATTATCATAAAAAGTGTTACACAACAATCTCCTCAAAAGTTTTCAAAGGGAAAACTTTCTTTCTCTTCCACACTATGCTAAGCAAAATGACTACTATTCTCTACTATGCAATCTCTCCAATCTCTAGCTCTAATGCTAATGCCTGATCTAATGTCTAATGAAAATACAAATGAGGGGGGCTCCCCCTTTTATATAGCTAGCCAAGTCCCAAAAGACGGCTAGGGTTACAATTAATAGAGTGGCCAAAATCGTGCCACCTCAGCCCTAACCCTAAAAACTGCCAGAATAGGGATTGGTACATTAAATGAATCAAAGATTCCCACTCACTCCCATAAATAGTAAATGTAATAAATGCCCATATTCAGTCTTCTAGAAGATCCTCGTCCAGTAGTGTGTTCCCCTTTTGGTTTCAGCTATGCCACTTCTCTAGCAACTCAAGGCGTCTCCTTCAGCTAGCCTCAGCAACCAAAATTTCGAACTCTTCAAGCAATTCACTGCAATGCTTCCCTTAGAGCAAATTCGACTTCTTCTAAGCTGTGAAAACAAGTAAGAAACTTGTTCATTTTATAGCCAAAATCGAATTCTAGGAGTTAATTTTAGCCAGTGCAATTAAACTCCACTACTCCACTTCAAGAATTCGAATTCTCCCTCTCTAGTATTTCTGACACTTGTCTCTCGACGTCCGAAATCATGCTCTTCTAGAAACTTGACTTTGACTGGCATCTTTTGAATTCATTTTTGAAAATTTAATTAAATCCATCATTTTGATTCACCAGCCGGGGCTCAGTCACTTGAATTTCGAATTTAACTCTTCATCATCTCTGGAAAATTTATCGTTGAAGAATCCAATCCAAATTATCTAGGCAATTCATCTCGAATTCATCATTCAGAGAAATTTACTTTGAAAAGTCATTTTATTCAAATTTGCCTTAGAGAATTTTAAATTTTCCCTTAGGAAAATTCACAATTTGAGCACTGATTAAATTCTTCATTGAAAAAGTGTCGGCGAAGTGCAGAAGATCTGGAAATCCATCTATCATCGCGAACGTCCAAGCATCTTAAGAAAATTTTCCTCGTGAACACCCTCAACTACGGTACCTTCCAAATCTAACGGGTTCATTTAATTTTTTTTGAATTTTGAACCTTAGAAAAATAATATTATTTTCAACATTTTGAAATTGATTCTTGCTCATGATCATTCCTCATAAGTTGTCTCGACTCTGAAAATTCTGAGTTCATCTCATATCATCCATCCTCGACTTCACCGAGTAGAAAAATTTGCTCTGCTCTGAGAAATTTTACCACCTTGAGCACACGATATTTTCTAGCAAGAAAATAATTTTGCCTTAGAAAATATTTTAATCATCACACTCCAGAATTTTCCTTTAGAAAGTACCTATTTGCTCACCACGGTAGAAAATTTTAACTCACTTAGCAAAATTTTACCCCGCCAGCACACTTTATTTCTCACTTCACTCCACACTTGAAAATATTCATTTAAACCCAACGCCTAGGCAAAATTTTCCAACACTAAAAAAAAAAAAATTCATTTTACTTGAGGCGCCTAGCACTTAGAAGAAATTGGAAACCACGCCTTAGCAATTTAATTCCACTACCTTGGAATATTTTCAACATATTACACTTTCAACGCCTAGCAAGTTTGTTTTGACTTCACACGCCTTAGGAAATTTTTTCTAACACCTTATAACTCCCATCACCCTTGGCGCCTACCATTGTGGAGAACAACGCCTAGTATTCACCTTCTTTACCATGCCTTGGCAAAATTTTCATCTCATTTACCACCCTCAATTACCTTTTACACCTCAACATGGGCACATTTCAGCTTGGCAAGAGG
>VDFB02195760.1:0-39039 GCA_007258455.2 Sequoia sempervirens | reverse complement strand
CCATTTCTTCATAAGTGTAAGAGAATGATTAAATTATTTTAACCATATAAACTATTTATTCAATCAATACACAATGAGAAAGTTACAAGTAGATAACATATGATTTTTCTTACCATATTAGAGAGAGGGAAACATAGATGGAGAGATAAATCATATAGCCTATTCATTCAATCATAATACAATAGAGAAATCACAAGGAGATACCATATGGTTTTTCTCATGTTGATTATTCTATTTTTTAAGGATTATTTGTGTGCTCAAAATGACTACCATATGTTTTTTTCTTGAAAGATTGGTAGAATCCATTAATGGATTCTTCCTAGTTTTAAGGAAACCTTGTATGATTCCTTTTTTTAGAAAAAATCATGTGTTTTATATTTGACTCCATAGTAGGTAGCATATGGTTTGATTCAATTCACAGAAATAATATATTTCTCTTAATCAAATTATATAGAATTTTTGGCATGGGCTTCAACATTTTTAATTCTAATGGAGACATACTCTTTAGGTGGGCCTTTATATTCCCTCGCTTCTAATTGCCTTATTCTCATAGATGTTTAGGGAAAATTATTTTTCACATTGTGTCGCATGGATACACATCATTCCTACATTTTGTTTTGCATATTTCTATTATTTAATTGATTATATGGTTCCATAACTAACTTTGCAACTTCCAAGTCTACATCAAAGATGAGAAGGCTATCTTGGAGATAATTTGGATGGTCATAATATCCTCTTCACTATGATGAAGTCTTTGATTCTACCAATGAAGGAGCGTGTCCTTGGTTTTGTTTATTTCTTTCTTTCTTTACTATTTTAACAAGAATGGTTTTTTTAATATTTTTATGAAAATATTGTGTGCAAGTGAAAACACAAGTGTAGTGGCATGGGAATGATTATAGGAAGAGATGTTTTTAGTCCTATATGTTGAGCTCAACTATGCTAAGGTTTATAAATATTGTGTGCAAGTGAAAACACAAGTGTAGTGGCATGGGAATGATTATAGGAAGAGATGTTTTTAGTCCTATGTGTTGAGCTCAACTATGCTAAGGTTTTCATGATGGATTTGATTATCATGTGCTCAAACAAAACTCTTTGATGGCACTATCTTTCTCATGTGAGTAGCTCATATCTCATCCTCTGGTGCTCAACACCAAAAGAGTGAGACTCTTTTGTTTAAATTTTATGTATTCATGCTTAGCTTAAAATTTGCTCAATTATGGAAATCTTTGCCAACAATTTGACTAATGTTATATTAATTCTATTCTCAACTTTATTATTCTTCGATGTTGTACTAATTTTATTCTCAACTTTAATATTCTTTGAAAACATTGAGTATAATTATTTTAATTTTTGTTGTTGATTTTACCTCATGATTAAAATATTATTTTTTGGGATATTTCTTTTATTTAGTCATTTTATGTTATTGTGTGAATCGTGATATACACATAATAGACTATGCAAAGGTGTTACAAAGAGAAAGAAAAAATAAAACAACAAGAAAACGTATAAGACTGGACCAAGCAGATCACAACCGAGGACTAAACAAGGAGATGAGCAAACACCACCCAAATACATGGGGTGACATCACAATTTTCAATGGTCAAATAGTTAATAGTAATTTTACACTTCATCCATGCCAAAAAGTGGTAATTAATGAAATACATTTCTTTCCTAAATATTGAATGAATTGGCATTCACTAAAGAGAGCCCAAAGTATTAAACAATGTAAAGGTGTATAATCATTTCCAAAAGCTTGGAGTGTATGTACACCATCATGTACAAGAGTTATTTAAGTCATTTTAGACACTTTTACATGGATTTTAATTTTAATTATTTTATTATTATTATTATTTTATTTTATTTTTGTTACTATAGGGGTGTCCCCGTGACCCGGCCCAGAAGTCCTTACCTTGGGTACTTGAGGCGAGCTAGGGCGAGACTAGTCCCTTGCGGGGGAGAACCGTCGCGAGCAAGAAATCCCACCTCTTAAATCCAAGAGTGTTTAATTATTTTATTATTATTTTGTGATAAGGATTGCATTTGTTTCTACGAAGAATTATAGTTACATTAATGAAAATATTGGATAGACTTGAGAGTCAAACTCAGAACCTACCACTTGTTGTTTCATGATGGAAGCCTTCAAATTCTATCAAGAATTGTATTTCAATTCTAACACTCTCTTAAAATATATCAACTTGAATTTCACATGATATAATTTAATTCTAATAAATTATATATTGAACCAAATTTCAATTATAATATATAATTTTTTAATTCTAATAATTTTTTTATTATTTTGAAAATATTTTTCTTATCTCTAATAAATTTTAATTCCCGTTGCTAATTTAAATATAATATAAAAAATTAACTAGGACAGCTGGTATGTTGCAGGAAAATTTAGCATGGTAATAACAAAAATTGTCAAGAATGGGATTTGAACCCATGCCCTTTCGGACCAGTACCTGAAACTGGCGCCTTAGACCAACTCGGCCATCTTGACCTAAGTAACTACAAAGTTATTAAACAAAATAGTAATCTTATAAGCTAGCAGGGAAAGCAACGGTAACCATGAATTCTCTGCTGTCACTAAGATTTGCCGTTTTTAAAAGATCACTTTTTGTTTGATAGTTGTATTTGTTTTTCAGCCATCAATCCACATCTGGTGCTGTGGTGTAGTCGGTTATCACGTCAGTCTTACACACTGAAGGTCCCCAGTTCGAACCTGGGCAGCACCAGGGAATGAAAGTTTTAATCGTTTTGAGTTCTTTTTCATCTGCGGTTTGCATTCGCTACCTTTTTCATTGCTGCGTGACGTTACAAAGTTATCCTCTCTTTTACAGTCAAACATAAAAAATAGAATCAGCAGATATATTTGGCGTTTAAACTTTTAAGAATGAACCACGTAGAGATATGCTTGTTTTTGGCTAGTGATGACTTTATGCCCCAATTGATAAAGTGCTACCTACAAGACCAGAGATTCTAAGTTCTATTCCCAGCAGACTCGTGAAGTTCTGTCATTGCAGCCTGCAAGAAACTTGTGCGCCGCTTCACATGTATTGTGTTACTAAGTCGGCAATCACATTTGTCTATTTCTTTCCAATAAACGTGGTGGAGATTTCATTTAAGTTTATGGGAGATTTCGACAACTTTATGGGTGTTTAGAATTGAAATATCCTTCGTGTTTTAGGTTAGGGGCTGGGGCCAAGTTCAATTGGTTAAAGCATCCTCTTGCAGACAAGAGGTCACGATGTATAGTCTCCCCCAAAACCCGTGGTATCGGAGGGCATGTCACGCCAGCACCACCAATCAAGTGTAAAAAGTTTACGAGGCACACTGCAATTTATAGGGAAACGGATACAGATTGATTCTTGCATTCTAAAAAAAAGGTTAGTAGTCAATGGCATAACCTTGCCCTTTCAATCTACTCAATACTATTTTCATCCTATGTCAAAACATTTTGGTGTAGATTTTATTGGGATGTATTCATATATGACAAAATCAAGTGAAGACAATAGGAGGTTATCTTGCCCAATAGTAAATGCAAATTAGTATCAATTTAATCTTGACAATCTTTGAGATAACAAGAACTTTTATGTGACACTTTATCAATGAATCTTATTATTAATTGAAATGAGTATTTATTTAAATCTTATTACAACCTTTCAACCATGAGGAAAATAGAAATTGGTTAAATAAAATTTAAATATTATTCTAGAGTTGTATCAAAACCTCAAAAATGTATTAATAATAATTTTACAATACTATGTTTACAAATTATAAGGAAGCATCTATAAAATAAATTATTCACACATTTTTCATTGAAAAATTATTGTTATGTGTGAACCTTCCATCTTAGGGCTACATCCTTCCAAAATTAGGGAGAATTATCATAAAAGTCATTGATACCTTTTTCACCAAAAAAACTTAGAGAAACTTCAAGCATAATGCTTGTTGACACCGTCCTCCTTACCAATAATAACATTAATTGGAGGTGCCTATGTAATTTTTAGGTACACTTGCATTGTGATTAGTATTGCAAATGCAATCTAATAAAAAAAAAAATCAACTATTCATGAAATCCAATCATTATGAATGATTTGAACTACACAAAAGTCAATTCTATAGATATATACATATATACGTGCATTTAAATGTAATTATCTATGTACTAAAATAATATTAATTGCCAAAACCCAAAATAATTTGATTGTCCCACATTAGCAATAATTATGAAATGTTTCATCTTATAAGAAATTCCATTCACCAAAATTTTTGTATATCCTAGAGGATAATTAGATCTTGAAGCATGGATTTTCTTTGCAAGTCCATAAGAATAAATAATCACATACTAATTTCTCATCCCAATTGCTAATAAAAAGAACTTGGAGAATAGAGAGGGCTCAACATAAGTATTAATGGATTCATTTTTTATAATGGAATGTGGATGAGAGCATTTATATGTAAAAAAATGTCAAATAATTTTAAGTAAATAAGAAATATGTCAAAGACGAAATTCAAATTTCAAGAGTAGAGATTTTCTTTTATTTTTTGAATTTAAAATTAGTCTGAAGAGAAGAAAATAACATAGAAGTTTATGATCTCTTATATAAACCACAAAACATAACATTAAAAAATTAATAAGGAGAAACTCATATTTTTCAAGCTACCATTCTATTAATAACCTGCATTTGTCATCTAGATAAATCTTTCACATTATGAATCAAAATATCTCTTGGGGTAATGATATATCTCGCTACTTGCCTCCAACTTTGGGTTGACTCAATGATCTATTGGATGACTTGAGAAAGAAAATCCTAATGATATTTAGTGATGCTTTAGGGCATGTGTTTGGAAATGGGGTACCAAAACAAGGTTAAAAGTGACCATTCTTTTAAATTAATAAAAATTAATTATCTTGGATGAGAAATTCAAGATGGGTAAGCTCAAAATTTGAAGATGTGACAACAACAAGATTAGTAGTGGTCAAAATCTAACTTCTAAACTATTATTTTTTAAACTGTGGAGATTAAGAGGGTCAAATAAGGAGCAGACAAAATGGTCATGTTTTGGTTAAAAATGATAACATAATATTTGGTGCGCTCCCTTAAAATGTTGAATTTTTTGAAATACTTTACAAATCTTTTTAGTGAAAAATAGATAACATCACATAGTGTATGCTTGATTTTTCTACTAATTTTTAATGAATACATATTTTTTTATGAATTTTTAAGATGGACAATTCCTAAAAAAATTAAAAATTAAGTTTGCTCACCCCTTAATTTTGATAAAACCAATCAATTTTTTAATATGTATGGAATGGATTCTAGAACATGTAAAATTATAATGTGTTCAAATTTGGATGAATAGATAAAAAAATGACACTAGAAAATACTATATATAGATTTTTGACAAAAATGTAGATATTAAGAAAAGAAATTGAAATCATAAACCATAATGTTTTTGAATTTAAAAGAAAAATACATAGTTAAAAAGGTATTAGAGAGCTTGATGCTATTGTGACATTTTTTTAGAATAATGTCAAAAAATATTCAAACCTAATGGAAAGCACACTCACATTTGTACTTATTTTGTATGTTTTATACAAAACACATCTTTGGGCATGTGACATGTCAAAGGGTTGGATGTCTAAGGAAAACCCAACAATAAGGGTTGGAATTCCTAAAGCAAGATATATCATCTGCACATTTTCTTTTACATAAAAAAATATAGCAATAGTTTACAAAATGGTTTAGCCTATGATTTTGGATCCACATGCTCTATTTTTCTATGTTTTTTTATATTCTATAATATACTCATATTTTTATTAACATATTACATTCTTTATAGGATTTCATTGGATTCTAGTTCAACTTTCTCAATCTTTGGGGTTAGATGAACCACAAATTTATACTCATCCTTTTTTGGTTGTAATATAGCCGAAGAAGGATTTAACTTCTTTGAGGATAACACTTTTACAATATAAAATTTTCTCAACCATAGGATCCCAAATCTTTTACTCTTTCACACCAATCCCATAACCAATGAAAAAGAATTGTATATCATGTTCTTCCAACTTTGACCACTTCTCCATAAGCACGTGAGGATATGCTTTAAAAATAAAAACTCTATGATGACTCAATGGACTTTTACTGATCACACCTATATAGATGTCTTATCAGCAAGAGTCTGCAGTCTCTTTCGGTTGATAGGAATTGTCAGGTTTTGGGTGTTGTGTTTTTGCAAAATCTTTGAAGAAACCAGTGTGGGGTCTATCTGCAATTGTGAGGTCTTAATGTTTCCATTTTATCCTCGTTAAAATGAGTAAGCCCATAACAATTGCTTCTACCCAAAAAAATTGTTCTTAGCTAGCCCCACTAACCATACTCTTAACCTTCTCCATCAATGTCCTATTACTCCATTCTATTGAGGGGTGTATGAGGTTGTTTTATGTCTTTCTAATCCATGATTTTTGCAGATTTTACTAAAATCCACTAAACAAAAATCATTGTCATTATCAGTCCTCAAAATTATAATCTATTGAAGTTAACCATTAAGAACTTGATGACAAAATAAGTCTCATTCTTAGAATCAAAGTTAAATCTTTATAAAAAACAGTTTAATTAGATTTATAGAAATATAAATGTTAAGAAAGAAGCTTAAAGAAGGTTCAAAGAATATTAGATAAACAATCAAACATAGAAACTTAAGGAATGGTTGAATCTAATTTGCAAAGTAAAACAAAGATAGGAAGAAGGATACAATTGAAAAATATAGAGGATAGAGGACGACACTGGAGGAAAGAAAAATACCAAAAACTGAAAACCCATAAACAAGTTCTTAAAAAATCGAAACATATGATTTTTTCACATTAAATTCATATTTGTATTGAGTCAGTTTTACTAGTTCAATAACTGAACATTGATGATGCAATAGATTGAACTGCAACTGTTAACAAATGAACTGAAACATTAATGCAAATACTTCAACACAATCGAAACCAGAAACAATAAAACATTAATGCAAATACTTCAACACAATCGAAACCAGAAACAATACTTACATGCAACAGTTAATCCACTAGATTGAAAGAACCAGGCAGAAAGCTAAGGAGTGTACCATTAATTACCAACCTCAAGCACGAAGGAGATTTCCATTCTCAACTAGGCATAAACTTTACGAGATCTCCCATAAAGTAAATGAAATCTCCATCATGTCAATTGAAAAAAGAAACAAGAAAATTGAAACAAAACTGATGTGATTACCGACTTAAAACATATTCCACGTCAACAATGGTGGACAATTCCAACTGACAGTGAGCTCAAAAACAATGACGACTCTACTGGGGATCGAACCCAGAATCTCTGGTTTCGTAGACCAGCGCCTTATCCATTGGGCCATAGAGTCACAACGGAAGCAATCTGTGCTGCAGAGAAGAATTCGTATGTTTCACTCTGTTTTCATTTTCTGTGTTTGGTCGTAACGCAGAGAGAACTTTCTAAGATCACGCAGCAGTTAAATTCAACAGCATTCCTGATCCAGTTGTTCGGTGAGATCAATCTAAAACTATAGTTGTGAATGAGTTGGCAATAAGTAAGTGAATTAAGCTGTAAAAAGAGTTTGGTGATGGAAGCGCCTGTAAAGTCAGAGTGACATATGATAGCTTGTGTTGAGTTTGTCCGTTGTGGAGCTGGTCTGGTTTATCTCTTTGCAGTTTCTGCGCTTTCCTGGGACTTAAACCGATGACCTCTACCAACTCACCCAACCACCTCTCAATTATATGTATAGAATTTGGCTTGGGATTTGCTTGTCTATTGCTTGGTCTTATGAAAGAAAAACTAGAATTCAGTAAAAGGATTTAAGAGATGACTAGGACATTTCCTGCAATGGTGCTACCCAGGTTCGAACCGGTAACCTTCGGGGTGTAAGACTAAGTGTTATAGCCAGCACCATGATTTCTTAACATAGAAAGATTTTTAATCTTAACATTGAAAGATTTTTAATCTTAAAATTTTCGTAAAGCTATGCATCAATCGGGACCGCAAAATAAAAATCTTTTGCTTCTTCGTAAGATATCTAGTGCTGAACACAATTGTAGTCTTCTTCTGTAGAAACGATGAATCTTACACAGTGGATGACTCACTTGGGCATGTTTGTCTCCTTGTAAATAATATTATTCAGATGATTGCTCAAACTTAAATGGCCAATAAGTCAAGATGGCCGAGTTGGTCTAAGGCGCCAGTTTCAGGTACTGGTCCGAAAGGGCATGGGTTCGAATCCCATTCTTGACAAAACCATCGACTTGGTCCAAAAATGGAACATTTCCATATGCTAGCTCTTTTGCTGAGCATTTTAAATATATTTTTATGGTGGAGCAGGTGTCGCACATGAATGACAACTGTCATAAAGAACTGGTTTATGAGGTATATTACCTGCAACAAATTCCTTGTAAGTATTCAAGTATAAATTGTGCTATAAGTCTCAAAGTTAGGGATTTTAGTGTAATTTTCTATTACCTCTCTCTATTTTGTGGTGTGTGATTATGAATAACTGTTTTATTAGTAGTTTGATTTTTCACATTATAATAAAGGAAGTGATTTCATAAAATTAACAGATTCTTTAATGTGCATTGAGGGTTATTTTAATGACAATGTTTCATATAAGTTCTAGATTCTTATAGATGCGCTTTTTTTTTTAGTAGAATATTATTTTGTTTTAAAAAATTATATAATTCAATTGTAGTTTTATTTCTTATTGTGCAATTATAATTCAGCTCTATAAGATATCATATAAACCTCCTCAAAAAATTGAACTTGTCAAAGAAGAAAATAACTCTAATTGTGTAGAGGGGGTTGTAGAATGGCCTTCATCCTTTTTAGAGAAAATCCTTGTATATTCTTTCAAAACAATGTGACCTGGGAGGCCGAAGTTTACCCCTTGTTAGGGAAAAGACTAACCTTTTCATATTTAGGGAGATCATGTAGGACTAACATCTTTTCAAATATATGTCTAGATGGTCTAAATGGTCATAGTTCTTTTGAAGGAAATAGTTGTCATCAAAATATATGACAATGATTTGGTTTTTCAAGTCTCCGAAGGTAAGGTCCATTAATCTTTGGAAATTCACTCCAATAGTAATTAATTCCCTCACCATAATCAAATAATCAATTCCCTCAACATGAGAATAATCCTTCACAACTAACATTTCCTTGTACTTCTCAACATTGCCATTTGAATCAATTTTCTTGTTGAACACCCATTTGCATCCAATGGGTTTATGTTCATCAAACAAAGGTACTAGGTCTTATGTGTCATTTTTTAAAATGTAATCATATCCTCATTCAGGGTCACTTTCTAGGACTCTACATCATTCATACCCATAGCCTCCTTTAAAGCCCTATTTCCATCGATGTTAGTAATCAAAGAAAGAAACCATCTCCAATTAGGGGGACTATACCTATCTAGTTGGTGTCTACATTGAGGACCTACTCGAACTAAGGTCGAGGTTTAACCTCATCTTCAGATCCTTCATTAGATTATGGTTCAACTCTCTCAATCTTTAGGATTAGATGAACCACAAATTGCTACTCATCCCTTTTTTGTTGTAATACAATGGAAGAAGGATTAACTTATTTGAGGATAACAATTTTACAATATAAAAGTATCTCAACCATAAGATCCCAAATCTTTTACCTTTTCACACTCCACTGTTATATAGATTTTCAATTGTGTTTTACCCTGTTCCTATTTTCCCTGCCTGGTTATGACGCAGAGAGAACTTTCTAAGGTCACGCAGCAATTAAAATTCAACGACATTCCTAATCTAATTGTTCGATGAGATCAATCTAAAACTATGATTGTGAATGAGTTGGCAATAAGTAAGTGAATTAAGCTGTAAAAAGAGTTTGGTGATGAAGCCGCCTGTGAAGTCAGAGTGACAGATGATAGCTTGTGTTGAGTTTGTCCGTTGTGGAGTTGGTCTGGTTTATCTCTTTGCAGGTTCCGCGCTCCCTTTCCTGGGACTTGAACCGGTGACCTATCCCACCTCGCCAACCAACCACATCTCAATTGTATTTTACTGCTTGCCCAGTCATGAGTATAGAATTTGGCTTGGGATTTGCTTGCATTTTGATTGATCTTATGAAAGAAAAACTAGAATTAAGTAAAAGGACATTTTCCGCAACGGTGCTGCCCAGGTTCGAACCGGGGACCTTCGGGGTGTAAGACTAAGTGTTATAACTGACTACAGAACAGCACCATGTTTTCATAACGTTGAAAGATCTCTTAATCTTAAAATTTTAGAACAGCAATGCATCAATCGGGACTGCAAAATAAATATGTGTTGCCATAAGTCAAGATGGCCGAGTTGGTCTAAGGCGCCAGTTTCAGGTACTGGTCCGAAAGGGCATGGGTTCGAATCCCATTCTTGACAGAACCATCAGTGTGTTCTGAAAATGAACACTTGCAACATGATAACTCTTTAGCTGAGCATTTTAATATAATTTTATGGTGGAGCAGGTATTCCACATGCATGACAACTGCCATAAAGAAGTGGTTTATGAGGTAGATGGATTACCTGCAACAAATTCCTTGTAAAAGTTATTATACTCAACTGTCATTTTCTTTCTTATTGTGCAGTTACAATTCAGCTCTACAAAATATCATATAAACCTCCTTAAAAAATGAATTTGTCAAAGAAGGAAAGAACTTTAATCATGTAGATGGAGTTGTAGAATGGTCTTCATCCTTTTTAGAGCAAATCCTTGTATGTTCTTTCAAAACAATGTGACATGGGAGTTTACCCTTTAATTAATGCTGCAATTTCTGGATTGTAACTGTGTGAATCTTTTTTGCATCAACGTTTCAAATCATACTCCATGATCCATCATCAGGATGTTGAGCATAGAGAATAAGAGAGTGAAAAATTAGAAGTAGACAAGTGTAAACATAAATAGGCGAGGGATTGAAAAGACATGTATCTTTTAAAATATATGTCTAGATGGCCTAAGCGATCATAGTTATTTTGAAAGAAATAGTTGTCATCAAGATACATGATAGTAATTTGGTTTTTCAAGTCTCCATAGCTAAGGTCCATTGATCTTTGGAAATTCACTCCAACGTTAATTAATTCAAAGGGAAACCTCTAATAGGAGAAAATCACCCATGGTGTATTGAAAAGAGGATTGCATTGTTTTTCTTGTGTGACCTCATTTTGATTATACCATGAACATTGATCAAGCATAGGAATTATCTCAAGCCTTGCCACATTCTACAAATTATGATCAATTATTGGTAATGGGTAATTGTGTTTAAGTGGTGACTAATTTTATTTTGGCATAGATACTTTTTTCACCACCCTTATTGCATACAACTACAATGTTAGTTATTCAAATTGAGTGGTGGACAAAAATATAATCCTAGTATAGTGAGCATCTTACAGATTTATTCATATTGATATATGAAACATAAGAGAGTCTACTTGTGATAACTAGGAAACATATATCTCAATGTCAAACCTATATACAACCTTCAAAACTATCTTAACACCTTAATGAGGATGCAAAATATACAATACCATATGTTCAACGTAATGAAAAATCAATGGAAATATGAAAGTGAAGCATGTACGTTGAAATAAAACATACACAAACATGACAACAACAAAAAGATACCATATAGAAACCCTAAAGGGTGAAAACTCCAACAAGAGTAAGCATTTTTCTTCTCATCCCACTATCTCAATCAGGCATACAAAAGTGGCATTGGGGCTAATTGGATCCATTACATGTGTTCAAAATTGTTCATGCTTACTATGAAACCTAATAACTCAAAAACCATGTCTCTTGATCAAATATAAAAAAGGAGAATGAAGGTTACATGAAGAGCCAACCCTCCTAACTTCATGTTTACACAACATATATTACTCCTTTATCTCCCCAAGGCACCAGAAAGGAAGAAGAAATATCAAAAGAGTGTATTCAAATGGTAAACCCCTTTGAATTACACTCTCTAAATTCATATAGTCACGTTTTCACTACTTGGAACCAACTTGGTGTTTTTGTAACGCCCCGCCGTGCGAACCCCAAAGGAACTAATAACAACGAAACAAATTTTTTTAAAAGAATATAATAAACATACTTAAGTATTCTAATATAACAATATACTAAGTTGCATGACTAATTCCATTGGGGTACACAGGGTGACATAACTATACTAACCCATAACAACGATAACAAGATAACAATAATTAAACAATTACATAAATCTATTTATTCCCATTTCATTATTTAAAATATCCATTAACCAATAACCATATTCATAACATATGTACATATGACAACGAAAGATACTATAAAGATATGAAGCATTTATATTACCACATATATAACACAACTTAACACAACTATTACAAATGATCGTTCCTGAATAAATACATGGCCTGAATAAACATTACATCCAAATGATAGTAAAATACAACTGTCTGAACATACATCTCAATAACCACATATACAATTTACAACAAGGTCATCCCAACACACGTGGGAGACAATACATCAATGAATACATTACATCTGAAGTATAACATACATCTGGTACAAAGAATTACTAGACCATCAACATCCGCCAAACCCTGCGATAAAAGATACATCTGCAATAGAAAGGGAACCCAACGGGGTGCGAAGCACGTTCCACCCAACCACCTCCGTGCTGAGAGTAGACAAGGAAGGATCCCCGACCAAGCACGCCTAACAGTAACACAATACTAACTCTCGACAGACAACTTAACATCAAAGACCACTTAGAAAACTCACAACGACAAATCCAAAAGGCACAACAACAAATCACTTCTGGACATAACAACAAAACACCTTTCCAAATTACAACTAGTCACACTCACAACATCAATGAAACTCAAGGCATAATATCAAAGACTATTTCCAACAATAACCAAAGAGAAATCAATAAATCACATAACCATTACAGACACAATATCACTTAACAACTACAATCACAAAGTCACTTAACAACTACAAACACAATATCACTTAACACGAGGTTACAATGCTTCCAAAGAACAAAGATCATGAACATCGCAAAATAACTAATTAACTGTCGACATAGGAAGAGTGTCATGCATAAATTGCCATGAGTTACCCTGGCTCAACCTTCCTAGGCTACCGGACCCCCATCTTGGGTTACCCTGGCTTGCCTCTACCAGCCGTCGGACCCTCACGCAAAACTATGCGTCCCATCTCATCTCAAGCCTTATCATTCACTTGCTTCACGAGAGAGACATTCCTTATCTTTATTAGTGTGAAAGATCCCCATTAATTCTTTTAAATTATCACTTAATTAAACTCTAGGTGAGTTACCTTGGCACCCCTTTGTGTGCCGGACCCCCACAAAGAGCCACTCTCCTATCGACAACACACAAGGTACAATACCACAATAGGTAACTAGACAACATAACCTCTCCAATCCAAGGAGGAAACAAAACAAGGAAACTCACTCCGAACACTGAAGGAAACCAAATACGAAAAACACACTCCTTCCAAAGGAGGTACAAATCTCATTACCCTCCCCTATTTCTCAGGAGGCACAAATCCCCGTTCGTGGAAACCGGGTACAACATAATAGGACAACTCTACACCATTCCCAAGGTGATTCACAAATTGAACCTCTACACAAAACATCCCACTCTAGAGAACTTCTCTGGCAGACTTACATAGACCCTTAACCCCATTTGCCCAACATGGAGAATAAAAGAAACATGATAGAAAAGCATTCCATCTCTGGAAGCCCTTAACAATAACTTAACTCTTACGAAAGGTAAGGTAAACCTAGGGTTTTCCCATACGACACAATAAAACAATGAAAAGAATACCACAATAGTTTTAACGAATAATTCTCAAGAACACAATCACATAAAAATGCCATAAAAAAATATTTTCAATACCCAAAAATTTCACCAAACAAATAGCTCAACAACTTAAGAATATTCGATTCAAATCCAAAAACATATCGTTTATTTCAAATTCGCAAAATTTCACTATAACATTGCATCTTTTAATTTTAACTAATCGATTAAATCATAATCACAAAGCTTATATTCAATTTCCTCAATTAAACTTATAATATAACAAGTTGTAAGAATTATCATATTAAAATATTTTGTACAAGAAAATCCTTAAATCATATATATATAATTTATTATTTTTCAGAAAGAAATTAACCCAATACCCAATTTTTAAAAAATATACATCCAATAAAACTAATATAGATCTGACAAATAAATCCATCCTCAACCTAAATGACTTATTTTTCAAAACAAAAGTTTCACAACTAAATTATATTGAAGGAATATCAAAAAGATTTACTAATGTTTTCAACAGAAGAATCAAGGGTTTCATACGAATAAATCTTCAAATCACAGAACTTCTTTCTATAAATTTTTCAAAACACAGCCAACATATATTGTTCAAAGCACAACAGAATAATAATAAATAACAGAAGAAAACCTAAAGTCCTTCGTCTGGTGAAGAATCCTTTCTGAAGCCTCCTCTCGATTTCCTTTTACAGCTCTCTTCTCGAATCCTTGCCTATAACTCTTTTCTCGATCTTCTACCTTCAATGTTCTTCTGAAATATCTTTTCTTTCCAAAACCACAATAATTTTACCCAGAAAAACACCAAACCCAAAAACTATCTTTCTTTTCCCAATCCCAAACAACAGAGCAAAACCTCTGTCTGTGAATAATCTCCTCATAAAAATAATAAATCAAAATAAAAGATTCAATAAAGCTCTTCCGCTTTCTTTTCTCAAAAAGCCTCTTTTCTTATTGGTCTTTTTCCCAACTTTTAAAAGCACAACTTATCTACAATTTTAATTAAAATAATTTATTTAATTCAGATATTATCCTCACATGATTTTCTAATTTAATATTAATAAAAAGATAATATCTAATTATTCTCAACAATATTAATTTAATTTAATTTCTTGCACTTTAATTAATTAAATACCTTTTTAATTTACAATATATTTAAATTTAATATTTTTCTAACTTGCAATTAAATCAAACAACAAGACAACTTTAATTAATTATCTTATCAAATAAGGTTAATTACTCGAACACTAACCATAAATAAATACTCAACAATCAAAATGCATAACAACAAGGACAACACTTCAGTCATGACACAACAACTTACAACAGGACGACGGACTTGGGACGGGGACACTTCCAAACCTACTCCCTTTTTCAACATTTTACCCATTGGGTTAATTTATTGCTCGCCCTGTCCTGCCGAAGCAGGTGGAAACGAGACTTATTCCTGCAATCCTGCATCCAAATAAACGTCAAGTAGCACATGTATATATATATAATCAAACATCCTATCGTGAGAAGGAATTGCAGTGTAGCAGGGCACTCGTGAACAAGTGATACTACACTGTCCTCTCACCTAATCTATTCTAACAATTACAATATCCATGATGAACTAACATTTCTAACCAAATTGATCATAAGATAACATGATACTTAACTACTGCATCATAACTAATTATTAAACCATTGCATTATAAAATAATACTGAGTTCAAATAACATAATCACCATAGAATCATCACATCGACATATAAAACATTAATGAACAACTATTTGAATAAACAATAATCCAATCAACACACAGAGTAACACAAATCCTACTAATAATGTCATATCAAATGATCATGTCCACTAAAGGAATAACATCATCAAACTTCAAACCAAACAAATCAAACTATAATAGTATCATCATAGTATCAACGTATCAAGTTAAAGCATAGAAATTAATAAATCCAAACAGTAAGAGGAGGGGTATTACAGTTTTCACATTCACCATGGCATTTACATTTTCATTGAGATGTTTGCATTGTCATCCCACTAGCTCAATCAAACATATGGATGCCATAATGATAATGAGGTTAACTGGATTCATTAAAATGTGTTTAGATTCCTTCACACTTGCTATGAAAGCCTACAACTCATAAACCTTATTTCATTTCTCTTATAATCACATATATGAACATAGAAAACAAAGCTTATATGAAGAAACAACCTTGTGAACTTCATGTTTGCACAATATATGCTCATCCTCTATCCTCCCATGGCACCTAAATGAAAGAATAAACATCAAAGGAGTTTATTCAAATTCTAAAACCCTTTGACTTCCACTCCTTGTCCACATAGTTATATTTTTGTTGCTTTCACCAAACTAATATTTTTTGCATTCACCACCATGGCATTTGTATTTTCATGGGGCCATTTACATTAAATCATCCCATTATCTAACTAAAAATATAGATGTAACAACATTGATGAAGCTAATAGGAGCTATTATAACATTTTCAAACTCCCCCACACTTGCTATGAAACCTTGTAACTTAGAAACCCTATCTTGTTCCTCTTACAATCACATATATGAACATAGAAAATGAAGGCTACATGATGAGTCAACCCTCCTAGCTTTATGTCTACATAATATATACTATTCCTCCATCCTCCCATGAAAACCAAATGGAAGAATGAACATAAAAAGAGTTGATTGAAATGCCAAAACCCCTTGAGTTCTACTCAATCTCCATATAGTCTTATTTTTTCCACTTCCACCGAATTGGTGTTTTTACATTCACCGCAATGTTTTCATTTTCATCAAGGTGTTTGCATTTATATTAGCCAAACATATAGATGTTACAAAACCAATTAGGCTAATTGGAATCATTACAATGTATTCAAACTCCTTTGCACTTGCTATGAAACCTCAAGCAACTCATAAACATTGTCTTGTTCCTCTTACAATAACATATGAACATAGAAAATGAAGGTTACATTAAGAGGCAACCCTCCTAATTTCATTTTTATACAACATATGTTATTCATTTATCCTCCCATGACATAAAAATAAAAGAGAAAATGGAAAAATAATTGGTTCAAACATTAAAACCTTTTAAATTCCATTATTTTTTCATCTAGTATTATTTTTGCCACTTGCACCAAATTATTATTTTCACATTCACCATGGTGCTTGCATTTTCATCAAGGAATTTTTTCACAAATTATGCATCTACCTATTGTTGGGACTCAAATTTTCAATTATCCTTTTTTCTTATGTCCTGTTCCCTTTTGTGCCTTAGCTATTTTTCCAAGAGTATAACCATTATGAGAAATCAATCATGGGTGGTCTTTTGTCAAAATTTGTTTGCATAGTTGGGTAGAGCATGGAAAATTAAGCCCAATTTCTGAAGGTTTACAAAATTCCTTATGGTTAAGAAGTTGTGCCCATGCAATTTTTATACTTCATCCAACCCTCAATTTCTTGTCCTATTTGATTTCCCTACATATGTGCAGTTCTACTTGTTTTTCCCATAAAGGTCTAGAGTGTTAAAATTGACTAAGTCTCAACTTTGTGGAAATCCATCTTCCATTTGAACTTCACCTCTTCGCCCTTTTCTATTTGATTCACTTGGAATTTTTCACTTTACGTGAAAAAGGTACACCCATCTAGTTTTGTGAGTGTTTCCAAGTGAACCAACCCATTTCCACATGCCAACCATTCTCTCACAATTTCCACTTGTTCTTGATTTCCCCGCAAGCACATTCCAATCAACTAAGATAATCCTTGTGAACGGATGGATTCCATCTCCCCACATCCTTCCTTTTGTGGACTTTCATGTCATGTGAACTTCTATTTTCAAAATTCATCTGGTTCATATGACCTTCTTTGCAAACCTGATCCACTTTGTTTTTCCACAACTATGCCCAGATGATGTCATGTTGTCATCATCCCACCTTGCTTACGTCATGCTAATGTCACCTGGAATATTTTTTGAAATCAAAGAAGTCAAAATTTTCACTCTTGTAACTTTAAATCCCATTCTTGACATATTTTTTATTTATTTAAAAAAACTAATAGCATTTGCTACATAGTAGGTCTCCCATTGATATTTTGTTACTTAATTATAGTGTGAATATCAAAATTGATTTCATTACCATTTATGCTTCTTCTCTATTCTCAAGTACTTTTTACTAGCAATGGAGAAGATAAATTAGTACATAATCATTTATTCCATCAACCCAAGTATTATATACCTTTCTCTTTTTAATTCATTTTCTTTAAGGACAACTCAGTTATCCATGCAATAGTTCAAATTATGTTTAAAATTTAAAAAATATGCTTGTGGACCCCATGGAAAAAAAACCCCATGTAATAAGATCTAACTATCTTCTAACATGCTCACAATGTTCACTACATTTGTATATAATCTGGAGGACATTATCAACTTGCAAAGACTTTGTGCTTCTACACCCATAATCCTCTTCACAATATGGCTTTAGGTTGCTGAAATGTGATTCCTCTTTTAGAATTTCATGAATAGAAATAAATTCTTAATTAGAAAATCAGAAAATAACATAGTCATAAAATACATTTTTCAACCCTAATGTTGAGTATTGATATAACAATCAAGTATACATCCTAACCCTAGGGAAAAGACTCTCTTCCTACTTCAAGGAGATATGAGTAATCAATCAAGTATATACTATCAACATGGTTTGTATAACATCACAACCTATTAATGATGACATTTTTATCATGCCATCATTCTCGTTATATTACTAACCTCATTATTCGTAAAGTTTTACCTAGCATCATAAGCTAACAATTTCAAGATATTACTTCAATGAAATATTAATTCCCATACTTCGTAACTTGTGAAGTATATATAATCTATGACAATTTAGGTATTTTAAGCTAATACACCAAGATTATCTTATAGAACCACACAATTTCATCAATTGGAATATATATATATATATATATATATATCAACTAATAAGATCTCATAATAAGTCACCCTAGAAAGATCACGCAAGCTCCTTAAATTAGAATAATTGAAAGATCAAACAAGAAAGTTCAACAAACAGATAATTCATCTTTCCACAAACAATGACATTCATAGACAAATAACATGTCAACATGAAGAGATCAGAGAAATAGAAATTAGTATGCTTGGAATTATAGCTCCAATTGATCAAGCTCAACCTCCACAGTTACAATTGCTACTCCTAAGCTCGACCTATCTCCAAACTCTAGCCTCTTCACAAAGCTCTCAACAACTGCAAACTCACAAAAACAATTCTCTTTGTCACCAAAAACTCTCAGAATTTCACTTGCACAAAAACTACAACATAATGACGTGGATAAAGAAATCAAAATGAATAATTGTCACAAAGGGTAGAGAGGATACCTCTATATATACTAAAATCTGAGCATCTTAATGCTACAAACAAGCTACCAAATCCGCCACCTTCCTATTCCAAATACATCAACTAGGCTCAAGAAGTGAGAGACCTGGTTGTTTAAAACACTAGTTTTCAAAAACATATACAGTCCAACTTCTCTGTTAAAGATGAGTCGCTCATATATTGGTGACAACAATTATTTAAACTCAGAAATACAACCTACAGGTTTCCTTATTGCAATATAAGCTAAGGCTCTTTTGATACATGCACTTGCTCCATCATGCTCCCCCTTTCCATGCCCAGCCTCTATTATGGGTTGACTTATAAAAAGAGCCATTTCACAATTATTGTTAATGCACAATAACCAAACAAGTTTAACATGTTTTTAGTTTTAAGTATTTTAGGTTTTCACAATTAATATTATTTTAGTACATCATAACATATATGTATGTATGTATGTATGTATGTACATGTATAGGCACATATTTATGAGATTGACCTATATACAATACAAGTCATTTGTAAAGATTGATTTCCATGAGTAGTTGAATTTCTACCATGAGATGTCATACACAAAAATCACTAAGGCACTTCTAAGTAATGTTAGTATTGACAAGGAGGAGGATACCAACAATTAACCAAAGGAATGATCGAGGTGAAAAGTCAACAAGCATGGATCCAAATAACCCAATATTTTTTCCTAGTTCTCAGGACGATATAATCATGATTCTTGTAATTTTTCATAAAAATTTAGGTGAAGAAAAGGAATCAATGACTTTGAATATGACTCTCCCTAATTTTTTGGAAGTAGTTCCAAGATGGAAGGTTCACATGTAAGAACCATTTTACATGAAAAAAATATTATGAATTTATCTTACAAATAACTCCTTGTAAATTAAGGATCTAATATTGTACTTATTATTAATAAATTTCTAAATTTTTGATATAACCCTAAAAGATATATAAATTCAATTTAATTTAATTACCATTTCTTTGTAATTAAATGGCTACAATGAGATTTAATTAAAAACACGTATATTTCATTCATTGAACTATTCCAACTAGTTTCATTCAATAAGATTCATTAATAAAGTGTTACATTATCTCTCTAAAATGGTATAAGAATAAAGTGTTGATATTGATTCCCATTTACTGCCAGTCAAGCAATTCTTCTCTTGTCTTCACTTAATTTGGTCACATTACTTGATATGAATGTATTTCAATTAGATCTACAATAAATATGTTGTGTTTAAATACATTTTAAGATTATGATGAAAATGCTTAGAGGACTTTTATAAATGTATATTCTATCAAAATTGTATGAAAAGATTCTATTAAAATTGAACATTAGAAATTTGATGACCACATAAATGCCATTCCTTAATATTAAAGTCAAAACTTTGTAAAAATATTTAATTAGGTTTATAAAAATATAAATATTATAAAAAATTAAAAATATTCAAAAAAAAATATTGAACAATCAAACAAAACTGGGTATTTTTTAAGTGAAACAAGGAAGATATAAAGATAAAATTGAAAAAGGCGGAAGATAGAGAATAAACTTAAGTGAAAGAATAAAAACCCAAAACCAAATATCCTTAAAAAGTGAAAAATTCCAAGTGAATCAAATAGAAAAGAGGGAAGAGGTGAAGTTCAGATAAAGTGAAAAATTCTAAGTGAATCAAATAGAAAAGGGCGGAGATTTTCTCAGGGGTTCTTTTGTTTGGATGATGGCAGAGCAGCAGGTCTCTTATAGTTTAGTGATGGTTGATCGTGGTGGGTTTCACAGTGGATCTTCATCAGGGTTGAATGCTCAACAGTCTGAGTCATTTTATGTGGGGGAGGGCCCTAAACTAAAGAAAGTGAATAGTTGTTTTCCCAGGAGTCAGGATCATCTGATCTTGGTTCTTTCTCCAGAATCTGTGGTTGATGATGTTTCTTATTGGAATAGACATGCTTAATCTGCAAATTTCTTGGGATCCATATTCCTCTGTCAGCTTTGGATGCTTGGATTAGGCGTACATGGCAGGTTGAGGGTGACATGGAGCTAATGGTGGCTGCAAACAATTATTTTGTGGTTGTTTTTTCCAATATGGTTGATAGGAATCGGGTGTTTGAGGGAGGACCCTACTTTTATAATCATGTTGGGTTGTTTATAAAACACTGGCATATGGGTTTTAATACAACTGAAGAATTTTTGTCGAGGGTTTCAGTTTGGGTCCGTCTATTGTGGCTTCCCTTGGAGTTTTGGAGAGAAGATATTTTACAATGGATTGTGGCTCTTCTTGGTAAGCCTATTGCAATTGCTCAACAAACCCTTAAAAGAAAGGTTATTTCTTTTGCTTGGATTTGTGTGGAGGTTGATTTGAATAATCCCTTGTTGGATTCTCTAGAAATTTTTCTTGGTTCTTTGTCTTGGATTCAACAACTTGATTATATGAGTCCCTTCCTTTTCGTTGTTGGATTTGTCATGATTATGGACATCTTTAGAAGCAATGCCCTAGGATTAAGAAGGCTCCTCCTTCTACATCCTCTCCTTTGTCTTCGACTCCAAATTTTGTTAGGGAGGACAAAGGGAAATCTTCTATGATGGATGGTGAACTAGATAAAGATGGATTTGTGTTGGTTAAGTGGGCTAAGGGTCATGATCTGAAGAGATTGTTCAAGGACAGGAAGAATGAAGAGGACTTTAATCGGTTTGAGGTGTTGAACACTTCAACCTTGGAGGAAGGAACCCTGCAGGATGTGCCTCCTGATGTTGTTGGTATGGGTTGTGTTGTGGGATAGGGACATGGATCCATTCAGGATATTCATTTATCTCAGGGTATGCAAGATGATGATGATGATATTGTTTTGGTAGATTTGGCAAAGGAGGGCTAGGTTCTAGCAAGAGAAAGGGGTCTTCTTTAGCCTTGGGGTTGCAACAACACACAATTATGAAGGGACTTCCTGATCACTCTTCTAAAAGTGGCCACAAGAAGGATCTTGAGAAGATTAAGCATACTGGAGATTTGTTGGTGGAATTTGGGTCTGTTAAACCCATTAATGCTCACTTTTCACTATCTCCTCCATGATTTTTCTCTCATGGAATGTAAGGGGGTTGAATAGCACCCCTCATCAAAAGGCTATTCATGACCTGGTTGTTTTCCATTTTTTGGACATTTTTTGTGTTCAAGAGACTAAACTTTCGGTTGATGTTATGCTTCAATGTGCTTCTCGTATCTAGTATTTTGGCTAGTGTCAGTGTATTGGTTCTCAGGGGAGTTCTGGTGGTTTGGCTCTTTTTTGGGATCCTAGAAAGATTGCTCCCCTTTGGTGGATTTCCAGTCATTCTACTCTTTCAATGGCTGCCTCTTCTTTGGAAACAGGTGAGACCATTATGGTTACTAATGTTTATGCATCGATTGATATTCGTGGAAAAATCTAGCTTTGGGCTCATATAAGGTATGTTAGATCATGTGCTCCTTATATTCCTTGGATCTTAGTTGGTGATTTTAATTTTGTGTTGAGCTTGGAGGAGAAAAGAGGTGGGTTACCTCGGCTTGGGCCTGTTGCTGCTCTTTTTCAATAGAATGTGGATTTGATTGCTTTCAATGATCTTAAGCCTTCTAATGGGATTTTCACTTGGAATAATTGACGAAGTGGAGAGGAAACAATCTCGGAAAGGTTGGATAGATCTCTTGTTTCCTTTTTTTGGGTGGGAGGTAGACTGGTTATAGGTTTTGAGATTCTTGATTAGAGGGGTTCTGATCATTGGCCAATTAAACTTTTAGTTTCCCATTTTACTATTCCCAAGAATCCTCCTTTTAAGTTTCAGCTTATGTGGCTTTGGGAGTCTTCTTTGCATGATATTATGGCTCAGTGGTGGCATGATGGTAGCCCTGCTTATGGTACAACTATGTACACTTTTGTTAAGAAACTTCAGTATGTTAAATTTCACCTTAAGAGATGGAATAGGACGAGTTTTGAAAATTTTAAGGTTATGAAGAAGAGTGCCCAGGCAATCCTTGATGTGATTACTCGCCAAATTCAGGATTTTGGTTTCTTGGATGCTCTGGGTCAAGCGGAAGCCCAGGCTATGAGAGTTTTGGAGGAATGAGAGCTTTAGGAGGAGATTTTCTAGAAGCAGAAGGTTCAAATTGATTGGCTTCAGGAAGGGGACAGGAATACTGCTTTCTTCCATAATTCTATGTAGGCTCATCGCAATAGAAGTATTTCCTCTCTAGTTAATGAGGATGGGATGATCCACATTTCTTCTTTGCAGGCTTTGTCTTGTGAGGCTAGACAACTTTATTATGCTCGTTTTTCTGAGGATTTGACCCCTAAAGAAGATGAGGAGAATTTGATCCTTTCTTGTGTCCCCTCCCTGATCTCCAAGGAGATGAATGATTTCTTCATTCACTCAGTTTGTTTGTAGGAATTGAAAGAGGTCATTTTTGGGATGAATAAAGGTAAAGCCCCTGGACCGGATGGTTTTCCTGTTGAATTTTTTTAGGAATTTTGGGATATTATAAATTTGGGTTTGTTGGAGATTGCACGAGAATCTCTTCGCAATAAGAAGATGCTTCATTCCTTGAACTCTTTGTTCCTTGGAAGGTGTTGATCAACTAGAATTCTTTTGACCTATTGCTCTCTAAAATGTGGTGTATAAAATTATTACTAAATTGATCACTGAGAGGCTCAAAGTTTGTCTTCCTTTTGTTATCTTTGAGGAGCAAGGAGGTTTTATTGTTGGTAGAAAAATCTTGGATGGGGTGGTGGTTGCCTCTAAGGTCATCCACTCTATGGTGACTTCCAAGGAGAAGTCTATGTTCATCAAGTTGGATATGGCCAAGGCTTATGATAGAGTTAAGTGGCATTTTTTTGTAGAGAATTCTCTTAGGCCTTGGTTTTAGGCTCAATTGGCTCAATTGGACTATGAGTTGTGTTACCTCTTCTTCTTCTTTTGTTCTTATGAATGGGGAACCTTTTGAGCTTTTTGTGGCTTCTAGGGGCCTTTGTCAAGAAGATCCTCTCACCCCTTATCTATTTATTATTATGGTTGAGGGTTTGGGCAGATTTCTAAAGTTGTGGGTTTCCCAAGGCAGGATTCAAGGCTGGTGTTGGGGCAATGGGCTTCCGCAGCTCTCTCATCTTCAGTTTGTAGATGACACTTCTCTTATGGGGAGGGCTCACCTTCAGGAGGCTGTTTCTTTTAGAAAAGCTTTGGATATTTACCTTGCTACTTCAGGTCAGAAAATCAAATAGCACAAGTCTTCTATCTTCTTTTTTTAATACTCATCAAGCTATTCAATGACAGATTGCTAATATTTTGAGGTTTCAAATTGGGTCTCTTCCCTTTGTCTATCTAGGAATACCTCTTGCTATTGGTAGGCAACCTAGGTCTTCTTGGAAAAAATTGCTTGATAAGTTGCACAGTAAATTCAATCATTGGACTCATCGTTGGCTTTCTACTACTGTGAGAGTGACTCTTCTGAAGTTTGTTATCTAGGCTCTTCCTATTTATAGGGGTTTTGTTCAGGTGGCTCCTTCGTACTTCCTGAGAGAATTTGATGCTCTCTCACGACAACTTCTTTGGAGTGGTAACTTGCAATCAACCAAGTGGAATCTTGTTAAGTGGGATACGGTGTGCAAGACACAAAAAGAGGGGGGCCTTGGATTGTGTTCTGTTATTTTGAATGGGAAAGCTCTTGCAACCAAGCTATGTTGACATTGGTGTACTAGTCAACATCAGCTTTGGGCTCGTATTCTTACCCACAAGTATCTTAAGGATGTTAACCCTTTTGATGTTCCTTGTCCCCCTTTAGAAGGACAGGGATCTATGATTTGGAATACCCTCAAATCAGGGGCTCAGTTGGTTAAAAAGGGGATTTTTTGGATATGCTATTCGAGTTCTCAAGCCCTTTTTTGGTGGGATTCTTAGGATGGTCACCCTCCCATTCTTTCTGTTTACCCTCACCTCCAGTCTCTTTGTGATCATTTTACTATTGTTGGTTGGAATATGGTTGAGCATTATAAGTTTGTTAAGAATATTGGACTAACTGCTAGCCTTAGATGGAAGTACTCATTGGATTGGCCGCCAAGACAGTCAGAGGAGGATAGGAAAGAGTTGGATTAGATTCTTGCATCACGGGAATGCAATTCCATGGTGGGGCAGGATGTTCTGGCTTGGAGTAATAGTGATTTATCTGGTAAATACTCTATTTCAGAAGGTTATAGTGAGTTTCTCAAGCAGGTGTTTGGGAACATTGAGGTTCCTTGGTGGAAGCAAGTGTGGAATAAATTTTCTTGGCCCAAGTGCAATTTCTTTCTATGGTTGGTGGTCCAGAACTAGTGTCTTACTTGGGACAACTTATGCAAGAGAGGGTTCCAGGGTCCCTCAATGTGTGTTTTGTGTGGTGACGATGAAGAGAGTGTCTCTCATCTCTTCTTCTAGTGTTCCTTTTCTAGGATGCTTTGGCACCTTTGGTGGGATGTGTGGAACCAGGCTTGCTAGCATGTCTCTTCTTTGGTAGAGTTCTTTGTCCGGTGGGGGAAGGACCCTATTAAGACCTATTTTCTTCAAGTTACTTGGGCTCTGGGACCGACTTTTATTATCTGGCATATTTGGTAGGAGAGGAATCGCAGGATTTTTCAAGATGTGAAGCTAGTTGTCCAACATTTGTGGTGGAGGATTCTTCATTTGGTGAGAGAAACTACTGTGACCAAGTGTGACTTGGCTGAGGGTGTGGATCTAGGAGAGGTTTCCTTTTGTACTCATCTCAATCTTCCTCTTCAAAGGGGAGCTACTCAGAGTGCTAGTCAGATCAAGAGAAATAGATGTCATCATCCCCTTCGAAAGATAAATAGGGAGGGGCACTGGTGTCCTCCTCCTCAGGGTGTGTTGAAAATCAACACGAATGGTTCTTCTCGTGGAAATCCTAGCCATGCTAGTATTGGAGGTGTTGGGTGGACTATTTCTAGGACTATTGAGTTTATCTTTTTCTATTTATAAGGGTTGGTATACTAACAATGTGATGGAGACTCTTGCCATTTTGTGTGCTATGGAGCGTGGTTGTGCTCTCGAGTGGTGAAAAATCATTTGTGAATTGGATTCTCAAGTGGTAGTGACTTTTTTGAAGAGGCAGCAATTAGAGGATGTTAGTTGGCATTTGGTTGTTATTATAAAGCAGATTCTTAATATGTGTGCTTCCTTGGATTCTATTTTTTTTTTCATATTCCACGTGAATGGAATAGGGTTGCAAATGTTTTGGCTAAATGGGATTCTGATCATTTGCAAGATTGGAATATTATGGACAGGGGTCAATTACCCCCGGATTTGTCACATAAGTTGGACCAATTAGTGGAGATTGATAGGGATGTGTAATTCCCTTGTTTTGTATTGCTCTTTTTTGGATTGAATAAATTTTTAACCCTCTTTTAGTTAAATGAGTAATGTGATTAATACAATCGATTGAACTGCATCTATTGTTCCAATTACACAAAATTACTATACCATTTTATGATAGACTAGATGTTGCGACTCTACTAAAGATTGAACCCAAAATCTCTAGTTTAGTAGATCATTGACTTATCCATTGGACCATAGAGTCTTAATACCTTGCATGGCATCACTATAATGTTTCAACGCTTACATATCTTTACAACTGCTTCATTCTTAACTGTAAAAATTCCAAACACATACATTGTTTCTATTTTCTCTGTTTGATTTGTAATGCAGGTGATAACTTTCTAAGCTTATGCAGCAAATGAAAAGGAAAGTGAGTGCAAGCGCAGGCCTAAGAAAGGAAAAATAGTAAGACGTGGTGGTGCTACCCAGGTTTGAACTGGGGACCTTCAGTGTGTAAGACTAACGTGATAGCCGACTACACCACAACACCACAATGAAACATTCACTTTTTTATTACTATCGATATATATTTACTATTGAATACAATTGTAGCCTTCTTTTGTACAAATGGTGAGTGTCATTATTTTCCAATGCATTGTAAGACTTTGTTCAAGACGGTCGAGTTGGTTTAAGGCACCAATTTCAGGTACTGGTCCAAAATGGCATGGGTTCAAATCCCATTCTTGATAGTTTTATAAATAAATATTTTATTTTAGGAAAATTTGAAGTTAAAATAATTAATCCTTTATTTAATTCATAAATTTAAGATACAACTTTTAAAGCAAATTAAAAATTTAATTACTATTATAAATAATTTGGTTATAAGTAGTATGTCAATTGAGTTAAGAATTGGTAAAAAAATTGTTGATAATCATTAACATAATTTTTTGTTATCTTTATACTTTATATTTAAGTCAAATGTAATATTTATAAGTTTGGCTTTCAAAATAATGTTGTTGCAGATTTTATGAGAGATACAATTTTACTATGGAAAAGTAGATGTTTGTCAAAGTTTTTGTTAAGTATAAAGTTCATCAAGAAGTGAGAATGTTGAAGTTTTATTCTAATTTCATTTTCAAATTACTTTTTTGTGTTCTCAATTGCAAGGTTTGCAAAGAAAAGGTGAAGATCAACAATCACTTAAATAAGATAAAATATCAAATGTTGTAGCTATTGTTGGGGAGTGAAGTTCAACGGTCTTTGTTTGTTTGAAACTCACATATCTTTCTCACCTTTTCTTTGCCTCTTCATTTCTTTTAGAGACTTGAAGAGCTCACAGTGTATGTTTAAAACATGATGAGTTGTTGTTGTAAATGTACAAGAGAAAACAAAGTGTTAATAAAATAGAGAAATCTCTACTTTTCCAGTGGATGTAGCCATTACGGTAAACCACACAAATTTGTTGTTGTGTGTGTCCATTTTTTCTCAACTTAAATTATGTTTCTATTTTAAATCTGCTCTTTTAAAATTAACATTTGGTATTAGAGCGTTATGGTGTTCGATCTTTTGGCACAAGAGGTTCGAGTTTGAGTGGGAGCAATGTTGTCTGACGAAGGAAAGGTGGAAAAGTTCAATGGCCACAACTATCAACTATGGAAAATGCAGATGGAAGATTATTTATATTAGAAAGACCTATGGTGACAATTACATGGTAAAGCAAAGAAACCAGCAACTATGGTAGATGAAGATTGGGACATTCTTGATAGAAAAGTATTGGGAGCTATCCGGTTGTGCTTATCCCCAATAGTGGCATTTAACATATTCAAAGCAACAATAGTTGCTATTTGATGAGTACGTTGAATAAGTTATGAAAAACCCTTAGCATCGAATAAGGTATTTTCAATGAAGCAATTGTTTAACATGAAAATGGTTGAAGGCAGTTTTGTAGCAAACCACTTGAATGATTTTAATACTATTACCAGTCAATTATCCTCTATAAAAATAGTTTTTGATGATGAGATTCAGGCTCTTTTAATTTTGAGTTCTTTGCCATAAAGATGGAATAGATTGGTTATGGTAGTTGCTAACTCAATTTCTGGCTCAAATACATTAAAATTTGGTGATGTTGCTGGTGTAATTCTAAGTGAGGAAATGTGAAGGAAGAGCACAGATGAGACTCCAACACTGGGTAATGTTTTGAGTGTAGATGACAAGGGAAGATCAAAAGAAAGAGGGAAAAATTCAAGTGGTCATTAGAAATCACAAGGAAGATCAAAATCCAAAGGTAGAGAGACTGGTTTTTGGTATTGTGGCAAGCAAGGCCACATCAAAAAGAATTGTTGGTCTTTCAAGAAGGTTGAAAATCAACCAAAAGAAGATGAAGCGAATGTTGTATGTGAGGATTCTGGTGTTCTTATTTTAACCTCAGAATAAATAGCAACAAATGTTTGGGTGCTTGATTTGGGAGCATCGTTTCATGCCACTCTGTGCAAGGAGTATTTCAAAAACCCACAAAGCGGTGACTTCGACAAGGTTTTCCTTGGAAATAATGAATCTTGTGATGTTATTGGAAAAGGGGATATTTTGTTAAAATTAACAAATGGAAATAATTAGCTGCTATAGGATGTTAGATATATCCCTTAGCTGATTTCAACTGGACAATTGGCTTCTCAAGGGTGTGAAGTCACTTGTGGATCCAGTAGATGGAAAGTAACAAAAGGAGCCTTGGTAATTGGTTGAGGTAGAAAATTAGGCACCTTGTATATAGTTGAGAGTGACGTTGAAGTGAGAGTTATTCATTCCATGCCAACTCTTTCATTGTGTGAGATCTTGGTTGCAAGAAAAAGGTTCTTGGATATGTTGGATGATGAAGTTGATTCAGTCGTTAAGGAATTCCTTAACTTGTTGGAATATGATCAATTTTTTAAAAAAAACATAGAAAATAAAAAAATAGAGATGACCACAATTCAAGATGATCATAGGTTGGCTAATGGATCAAATAGGAAAAATGGGGGATTATCTGTGCCAAATATCATGGATGTTGGGGCTCAAGGTCATAAGTGGCAAACATTCAATTTCAAATGTTCTTCTACACAGTAGACTAGTGGACTATTGCATGTGCAAGGTGTGATGTCTCTTGTGAAAGGGGCTTTTGGTTCCATGACTTTCGAGAAGAATCACGGTTGGGAATATAATGGAAGGGTGGGAAGAGGTAGACTATCAATGCAAGATGTTCATGTATCGGTGATGTCCACAAACTTGGAGCAGCAAAATCAAGTCCTATCTAATTTTGAAAAGGATAAGAAACCGCCTAGGCATCTTAGCATTCATTCTAGTTTTAATTTAGATCACAGTTTTTCTAGCTCTTCTGTTGATGTAGATGTTAATAATTTCCCAGATGAGAAAAATATGTATACAACCTTGAAGGAGTTGTACAATCCAACTTGCATGATGGAAAAACAAGATAGACGCATAAGAAAAACTCTTACAAATTGTTCTTGAAGGCCCTTCAAAAATAGAAAATACTGAGAAGGGTTTATCTCGACAAAAGGTTACATTGATAAAAAAAAGTAATGGAAGATATTTTTCTGCAAGTAGATAATACAAGTGAAAGTTTTGTGGTTGTACCAGGGAGATCATTATATATGGACTTAGGAGGTACTCAATCAACTCGCCGTGCTAATACTCATTTGGGAGTTGTAGCTTCAGGCTGGGCTTAAGTGTCACACACTAAGCTCTGACCGGTCAATATTTTTTTTGCCTTTTTCGTTTTTCGTTTTCTTTCACCGTCACCATTGGAGTTACATCTGTTTGTCCTACAGCATTATCACATCATCTGTCAGTATTGTGCACGATCAACATGGCCCAGACATTACCATCAACAACAGATAGTTGTTGCATTCATAATTACTTACAATAGTCACGACCTTCATAATTTATAAAATAGTTTAAGTTTTACAATAAATTTATTTATAAAATAGTTTAAGTTTTACAATAAATTTATTTTTAATATTAAGGATGACGGTTAATTAAATAAAATAATTGATCTTTACTGTGATTTATATAAACTATTATTTATATAAAATATCTAACATTTATTTATTCTTGTATTTTTTCATATTGATTTTGTACGATGAAAAAATACTCATCCTTCAATATTATATCAAAATAGAGTTTACTTTTCTTCTCTAAAAAATCTTTTAATCAATTTATTTCCTCAACTTTATTAAAACTCCAATAACATCATTAATTTTTTAATGATAATTAAATGCTTTCACCTTAATAGTATAATATTTGTAATAAGAGTTTACATTGAACCATGGATTAAATTTATATTAAAGGGTTGAGTAAAAGATTTGATATTGCATTCTTGAGTGGTTAAATTTTCAAAGAATTTTTATAGATTAAAATATTGCATATTGTTATTTGCTTTATGTATTATTTTAGAGTGTATTTGCATTATTGACTATTGTATAGATTTATCGAAAAAAAAAAACTCTATAAATAAATTTAATATTTATTTGAATTTGAATTTGAATTTGAAATAGATATTTTTAATTAAATTTATATCTAACCAGTCAATGTATTAGGATCCAACATTAAAAATATGATAATGGATTAAAACCTTTAGTATAATTAATTTACAAGCCTTAAATATCTTAATGGATTACCTTAATATAGTATATCCATTAATATTACATAGAAGATGGTATCCAACATTTAACAATATTGGTTATACTAATGATGGCATACTATAGTAAATTAATGGATTAAATATTTAATAGAATTATTGTAAGGTTATTATTTTTATTAATTTTTAAGGCTATTATTATATAGATTTAGTATTTAATAGATTTTAATAATTTTAAATAAATGTTGGATATTTTATATAAATAACAGTTTATATAGGAGTAGTTAATAGTTAGTTTTGGAATTATGTTTTTGATAAAAAGTAAGGTAATGTTTCAAGGTATTTTAATGATTGTATAAAACCATCTTCTATGCGTCTATTAAAAGGTTGAGTAAAAGATATGATATTGCATTCCTAAGTGGTTAAATTTTCAAAGAATTTTTATAGATTAAATTATTACATATTGTTATTTTCTTCATCTATTATTTTAGAGTGTATTTGTATTCTTGACTATTCTATAGATTTATTAAAAAAAAAGCTCTCTAAATAAATTTAATATTTATTTTAATTTGAATTTGAAATAGATATTTTTAGTTAAATTTATATCTAACGAGTCAATGTATTAGGATCCAACATTAAAAATATGATAATGGTTAATGGATTACCTTAATATAGTATATCTATTAATATTACATAGAAGATGGTATCCAACATTTAACAATATTGGTTATACTAATGGTGTCATACTATAGTAAATTAATGGATTAAATATTTAATAGAATTATTGTAAGTTATTATTTTTATTTATTTTTAAGGCTATTATTGTATATATTTAGTATTTAATAAATTTTAATAATTTTAAATAAATGTTGGATATTTTATATAAATAACAGTTTATATGGGATTGGTTAATAGTCATTTTTGAAATTATGTTTTTGATAAAAAAGTAAGGTAATGTTTCAACGTATTTTAATGATTGTATGGAACCATCTTCTATGTGTCTATTAAAGGGTTGAGTAAAATATTTGATATTGCATTCCTCCGTGGTTAAATTTCCAAAGAATTTTTATAGATTAAAATATTATTGTATTTGTATTATTGACTATTGTATAGATTTATAAAAAAAAATCTTTATAAATATTTTTTTTTTTTTAATTTGAATTTGAAATAAATTTTTCATTAAATTAATATCTAATTAGGCAATGTATTAGGATCCAACATTAAAAATACAATAATTGATTAAAAACTTAATAGTATAATTAATTTATAAGCCTTAAATACCTCAATGGATTACCTCAATATAGTATATCCATTACTATTACATAGAAGATGGTATCCAAGTATAGTAAATTAATGGATTAAATATTTAATAGAATTATTGTAAGGTTATTATTTTTAGATTTAGTATTTAATAAATTTGAATAACTTTAAATAAATGTTGGATTTTTTATATAAATAATAGTTTTTATGAGGTTAATTAATAGTTAGTTTTGAAATTATGTTTTTGATAAAAAGTAAGGTAATGTTTCAAGGTATTTTAATGATTGTATAAAACCATTTCTATGTGTCTATAAGTGGGTTGAGTAAAAGATTTGATATTGCATTCCTGAATGGTTAAATTTCCAAAGAATTTTTATAGATTAAAATATTACATATTCTTATTTGCTTTACGTATTATTTTAGAGTGCATTTGCATTATTGACTATTGTATAGATTTATCAAAAAAAAAACTCTATAAATAAATTTAATATTGGTTATTAATGGATTAAATATTTAATAGAATTATTGTAAGGTTATTATTTTTATTTATGTTTAAGGTTATTATTGTATAGATTTAGTATTTAATAAATTTTAATAATTTTAAATAAATGTTGGATATTTTATATAAATAATAGTTTATATGGGTTAATTAATAGTTAGTTTTGGAATTATGTTTTTGATAAAAAGTAAGTTAATGTTTCAAGTATTTTAATGATTGTATAAAGCCATCTTCTATGTGTCTATAAAAGGGTTGAGTAAAATATTTGATATTGCAATTCCTCAATGGTTATATTTCCAAAGAATTTTTATAGATTAAAATGTTACATATTGTTATTTACTTTATGTATTATTTTAGAGTGTATTTGCATTATTGACTATTGTATAGATTTATTAAAAAAAAAGCTCTACAAATAAATTTACTTTTTTTTTAATTTGAATTTGAAATAAATATTTTAATTAAATTTATATCTAACTAGTCAATTATTAGGATCCAACATTAAAAATATGATAATGGATTAAAACCTTAATAGTATAATTAATTTGCAAGGCTTAAATATCTTAATGGATTACCTTAATATAGTATATCCATTAATATTACATAGAAGATGGTATCCAACATTTAACAATATTGGTTATACTAATGGTGTCATACTATAGTAAATTAATGGATTAAATATTTAATAGAATTATTGTAAGGTTTTTATTTTTATTTATTTTTAAGGTTATTATTGTATAGATTTAGTATTTAATAGATTTTAAAATAATCTTAAAAATACTAAATCTATTAAATACTAAATCTCTACAATAATAATCTTAAAAATAAATAAAGCAAATACACTACACAAAGCAAATAACAATATGTAACATTCTAATCTATAAAAATTCTTTGAAAATTTAACCACTCAAGAATGCAATATAAAATATTTTACTCAACCCTTTAATATAAATTTAATCCATGGTTCAATGTAAACTCTTATTACAAATATTGTACTATTAAGGTTTTAATCCATTACTATACTCAAAAGCATTTAATTATCATTAAAAAATTAAAGATGTTATTGGAGTTTTAATAAAGTTGAGGAAATAAATTGATTAAAAGATTTTCTATGGAAAAAAAGTAAATTCTATTTTGATATAATATTGAAGGATGAGTATTTCCATCTTACAAAATCAATATGAAAGAATACAAGAATAAATAAATGTTAGATATTTTATATAAATAACAATTTATATAAATCACAATAAAGATCAATTATTTTTATTTAATTAGTTGTCATCCTTAATATTAAAAATAAATTTATTGTAAAACTTAAATTGCTTTATAAATTATGAAGGCAACCGCTATTGTAAGTAATTATGAATGTAGCGGCTATTTGTTACTGATGGTAATGTCTTGGACCATGTCGATCATGCACAGTACTGACAAATGATTTGATAATGCTATAGGACAAACAGATGTAACTCCAACGGTGGCGGTGAAAGAAAACAAAAAATGGAAAATGAAAAAAAAATATTGACCGATCAGAGCTTAGTGTGTGACACTTAAGCCTAGCCATAGCTTCATTAGATAATAATCAGGTAGATCCAAAAATTGAAAATGTCTTGTCAAGTGGTGATGTGATTCCTTGACCCATGCTTGCACACAAGGCAAAGGAAGATGATGTGGCTTGTGTGGAGCTAATTGCAGGAAAACTTGGACATGTGGACTATGACACTGTACCCGGAATCGTTTACACACATCCAGAGGTAGCATTGGTAAGGAAAATAGAAGAGCGGGTTAAGGAACTTAGTATTTCCTACGCGGTTGAGAAATACCCCTTTATGGCAAATATCAAGGCCAAAACTATTGATGATGTTGATGGAACGATGAAAATAAATACAATGAAAGAAATTGACAAAATCTAGGCATCCATTCATGGGATCAAATGTTGAACAACTAGAGAATTATGCAAAAATAGAGGAAGCAAAAGTAGAAGAACTGATCAAGAGTGTTGCTGATCTTGGTGCTAGAGTGACCATTGTGAAAAATGAACAAGGTGGAACATTTGATGTTTTAGTGCTCGAGGTTGGTGATGGTGTGTTTGAGGTGCTCTCCACTTCAAGTGACACTCATTTAGGGGGAGATGACTTTGACAAGAGAATTATTAATTCTGATCTGACATGGAGAAGGCATATTCGTAGTTTTCTTAAACAAAATTTGGAGAAGATCAAGTTTTGTAGAGTTTCTCTTGGCCTCATTAGGATGTGACAATGAGAATGGGAAAGTGGGGATTTCTCTGGTGAATGTTTTTGCAGCAGTGGTTGGACTTCAAGTGGGAGATTTTTGGGGAGTGAAGCACAACAGTCTTTGTTTGTTCAACTCCCAATATCTTTCCCGCCCTTTCTTTGTCTCTTCATTTCTTTCAAAGACTTGAAGAGCTCATGGTGTATGTTTAAAATTGAAAGGGAATGACGAACTCAAAAAACCTTCTGAGAACTAGTATGCACCTTCAGTATCTTATGTTTCTTTGAAAAAATTAGATTTTAATCATCTTGATACAAGCACATACTACCATGCCTTAAAGCAGAAACAAACACAGTTGAATTCCCATGCATTAACCCTTAGAGGAAAGATGATTTAGTTCTAGATCTAAGAAAATTTCAACAGCATAACGACATATAAAATAACATTTAAGAATGAGAAGCACGAAGAACAGAAGAAAGATATACAGAAGAGAAGAAAACACAATATATGTGGGGAAAACCCTTTTGGGTAAAAAATCCCACCCTCCAAAGCATCGAACTAATGTATTAATCAGTAACAATATGGTTACAATGCATTTCAAGCTCATAGCCTTAACATGGAGACTACATCTTGCTCTTTTGGAAGAAATCCAATAGTGTAACCCTACAATTAAAAATTCTCCTCTCAACTCCTCAAGCAAAGTCTCATATTTATAGAGTTTACAATGCACAACTTAGAAATTTCTAAATCGACTACCAAAGGCTGAAGATAAACTCAACATGGAAATAGAAAATGCCTTCATGCACAACTCCTCCTATAAAATCAACTTTCCATCTTGACTCCTCATCAGAAAAAGAAACTGCAAGTTGTAACTCAAAAGACAATGTGAGAAAATTAGCAACATTCAATATTTAGAAAGAATCAACACTATGGGAAAAATCAAAGGTTGAGACACCTTCTTTTTCCTAACAAAAACATGATGAGTTGTTGTAAATGTACAAGAGAAAATAGAGTGTTAATAAAATAGAGAAATTGTTGCTTTTCTGTGGATGTAGCCATTACGATGAACCACATAAATTTGTTGTTCTTTGTGCTTATTTTGTGTGTGTCCATTTTTGCTCAACTTAAATTATGTTTATGTTTTAAATCTGCTCTTTTAAAATTAATAGTTACATGAAAAAGACTCTTTGTGCTCTAAACAATTGTGTTAAAATTCAGAATTTAAAGCAACTATTTTATAATGTTTCTAATTTGTATGATAGAAGTTTTTTTCTTTCCTTGGATTGATTACCCTTTTATTTGTATTTTTTTTATTTTGACTCAATATGAAAAAAAAAACCAAAAACCAAAACCAAATATCCTTAAAAAGAAAAGGCATAGAAATTTTCAAAGAAAATCTTCAAACCTAAAAGTTTACAAGTTCAATGAGTGCGCGATGGTGATATAATATATTGAACTACATCTTTTCTTCAAGAAGTAAGAACTACATCTCTGGATTCATAGACCAGCACCTTATCCATTAGGCCATAGAGTCTTAATACCATGAATGGCATCACTATAATATCTCAACGGTTACGTACCTTTACGATTGCTTCATTCTTAAATGTCAAAATGTCAAACAGATACGTTGTTTCTATTTTCTATGTTTGATTTGTAATGCAGGATATAACTTTCTAAGCTTACGTAGCAAATGAAAAGACAGCGAGTGTTAGCCACCTAAGAAAGAAAATAAATTCTATCGTGGTGCTACCCAGGTTCAAGTTGGGGACCTTCAGTGTGTAAGATTGACATGATAACCGACTACACCATAGCACCAGAACAAAAACTCTTGCTTATATTTACTGTTGAATAAATTGTAGCCTTCTTTGGTCAAAATGGTTGAGTTGGTCTAACGCACCAGTTTCAGGTATTGGTCCAAAAGGTCATGGGTTTGAATCCCATTCTTGACAATTTCATATATAAATATTTTATTTAATTGGAACATACCAACTCTCTAGCTAAGTGTTTAATATAAACTAGGAATTGGGCCATCTGAGGATGCAATGTTTATATTAGGAAAATTTGAAGTTAAAATAGTTAGTGGTTTATGTAATTCAATAAACTTAAGATACATATTTTAAAATAAAACAAAAAAAAATATTACAAATAATAATTTGCTTATAAGTAATATTTCAATTGAGTTAAGAATTGACAAAAGAAAAATTGTTGATAATCATTAACATCATCTAATATAATATTTATAATTTTGGTTTATATTTAAGTCAAATGTTGAGTATCATGTTCATAACTAGGACTGTGCAACTTTTAATGGTCTGGTGAATGCTATTCCTATAGAGATGCTTCATAAGGTTGGAATTCATGGGACCAAACCCTAGTGGAAGGATTGGAAGTGGTACCTAGACACCCCTTTCAGGAATTACAAGAGTGGTTATGCGCATCCCCTCTCTTAGCCTCCTCTTCAATGGGATTCTCCCCCTCCTCGATGAACCCACTCTCCTCCACCGCAGGCTAGCCAAGGGTGGCCCTCTGATGGTGCTTTGGGGTGCGGTAGTGGTGGTTCCAGGTGGCCCTCTGATGACACTCTTGCTTTTGGCTTTAGTTGGCCAGACTCTGGAAAAAAAAAATTGTTTGGTGCGTGCAATCTCGCCCCAGAACGAGGATAAAGATAAAGAGAAGGAAAAAGATGTTGATGATGGTTCCTTCTAACGTCACTCCAGACCCTGATGATGTATGGGGGGAGAAAATGGATGACAGAGACCCTCTTGGCTCTATTAGGACTGCTTTGGCCGCTTAATGGCCCTTTTTTATATGTTTTGTAATCTTGGACTTCTAGGCTCAGCCCATGTGACTGGTTGATTTTTTGGCTTTTCTGGACTTTGCCCATGTGAATCTCAAGGTGTGCCTTCTTACCACCCACCTTTTTTGTGAATATGTAACTTTATCTTTATATTAATATAGATAGTTGCCTATTCATCAAAAAAAATGTCGAGTATCCTGAATGACTTATGTGGTGAACTGAAATTTAAAAAATTAAGGGTCATCTAATTCTCTAGAAAGGGTCATTTAAATTTGTTTAACAATACTCTTTATTACAAGACAAAAATAATAAAATTTATTTCAGCTTATAAATATATATTGAGAATAAAATGAAACCAATACCATGTAAATACAAATAATAATTTTGCATTTCACTATACAAAGCTATTTTAAAAATAGACACTTCAAAAATAGAATTTACCATTAGACATCTATATAAGTATCAAATTTTTCACAAATAAATCATGAAATATATATATAAGAACTAAAAAATTGACATATATATTAAAACAACCAAATTTATTTAATTTTTAAATGAAAATTACATACTTTTGACCATTTTAATATTTGAAAGAATCGATCACCAAACACAACCTAGAAGGAAATGCAATAAATTAAATGTTGGGAATGACTTGAAAATGAAAACTACAAAATTATTAAAAAAACTAATACTTATTTTTTCTAAAAAAAATTCTAAATTTTATTAAATTCACACTAAGATTAGAGTGATTTGTTTTTAGGGTAAACATTTTGAATTCTTTCAGGAGTCTTGAATCTTTGCAATAGACAAGGCTTCAAAATATAATAACACAACATAGATTAGACACATTTTGGAATGACATGTAGTCAATATGTTTAGCAATATGTATTATTATCTCTCAGAGATCACCTCATATTCATGGTAAATATATGCCTCCAACAATTCGACTAGTTTTTTTTCCCCACAGTGAAACAATCTCACTCTAGTTTATCACATTTCTTCATTGAGGGCGAAATGGA